>JAQFVV010007212.1:110000-130763 GCA_028023455.1 Epiperipatus broadwayi | reverse complement strand
TTATTTAAAATAAGCTATATATATATATGCCCTTTTCTATAGGTCAGAAATAGTTCATCACAGTCAATTACTAAAAATTTTAAATTTTACAATATGTTCTCTTGATATGTTGATTATATTTTGTTAATGTCTTAAGGTACAATTTAAAGCTAATGAAATTATGTAGTGCTTAAAATTATAATGAATCACTTAAGAATAGTTAAATAAAGCTAAAAATATTATTTCATATGGTTGCAAAAGCTGGCCATAATAAATAACACAGCTATAAATATTAAAATTATGTTTAAAAAGTTCAATTTTAATAGTTTTAAATTTATAGTTAATAAATGTTATATTTAAAATCATAAATCATATTTAATAATTATAATTAATATTGTATATTTTTTTAAAAGATAAGTTTTATGGTAGTGAAGGTTATATTTGGTTCTATATTTTCCAAATTATTCTTCCAAAAAATTTTTATAATTGTATTATTTTATCTAATACAATTAGGGTAGCAATTTATTTATTCCCAGACAGAGAAAAATCAGGTAGTCTGTCTTGATTATTAATCATGTGACCTATGTAATATAGAGTTATACACACTTGCTTGCTAGAATTTATTAATAAAGTTCAAAGTATTTTAAAATTGTATTATAGAGTTAGATATAATTATTTACCTATCATAAAGCAAATACTAAATATTAAGTTAACTATCGTATGTAATGTTTCACATAAAGTAATATAAACAAGTACAGTTAATAAAAAAAGTTAAATATTTTGTTTAAATAAAAATAGATAAATTAAATATTAAAAGTGGCATAATTTATTAAATATTGTTTTTAAAAGTTATTTTTAAAAGTATTTAATCAATTTAGTAAAATAATAATTGATTTAAGATTAATATTTTTAAATAATATTTAAGGTTTTAATACGTCATAATTTTTATTTTGAAATTTAATTGTGTAAGTTTGCAATATATGCAAATTTGGTATCGAACTAAAAGTAAGAATCAACCAATAGGATAAGGTATTCTTACAGGGTATAAATACCAATTGAATGGGGGGGGTGTCTAAGGGGTGATTAAAAAATGTATTAAAGATAGCAGAGTCATATCAGAAGCTATCATGGTGATTGTAATTTTATTATTTTAGTCAATTTTAGTGCTCTCTTATAATTTTATTTGTAAAAGCTAATTGATATTTTAAAAAGTATTTTGCAAAAAGAGAGTTAAACTATAATATATTTAGTAACTTCTTTAAAATGTTTTGCTAAAGTTTTAAAGTTCCTTTGCAGGTGGTATTTTTTCAAAGTCTAATTCAGAGCTTTGTGATAATAAATGGATATACTAAGAAGTAAAATATATTCAATTTATGATATTATAAAAATGTATATAATATTTGTTAATACCATTTTAATAATGCTGAACAAGTGAACTGTTCTAATGAATAAAATAGTAGAATGGATATTATACAAGAAACTCAAATGGAAAAGCTATTTGCCATCTAAAAAGTTAAGACGCATTATTTTATATAGTAAAATAAGCTTGTCCAAGATTAAAAAACAATATTACAAGTATACTTTATGATAATTAATAAAAATATCATGTTAAAAAAGTAAAATGTTATGTCCTTTTTGAGGGAAACATTTTTAAAAAAAAATATTTTACAAAAAATTATTTAAGAAAATGAATCATGGAAAATATTTGCTAAAGCATTTAATATATAAAACTTACAGTCTTAAAAGGGTTAAATGCATTTTAGAAAAGATTAGTTATTGTTTTTTTTAAAAAAAAACTTGAAGTTTTTAAACTGATGAAAAAAAGTACTAAATGGAAGTAAATGTACTAAAGAAGAAACTTATGGGAGAAATGAATACATAAATGAATAAAAGGATGGAGCCATGGAAATAATGATTGCGCAATAAGTTTATCTGGATATTTTTTAGCTAAGCTGAAGAATGCATCACCCAACTAACATAGGAATATTCCAGAACAGAAGCTTTGAATTATTATTTTGAATATTGTATTTTTATTATGATTTCAATAATTATCTTTCTAGTTTATAGAATCCATAAACTATTTATCTATAAACTTTGCTAAAACGGATTAATAATTATTTTATTTAATTTTCAAGATTGAAAAGATGTCGTATATTTTTTACTATTTATTTTGGGCTTGCTCGCCACTGCCCACTCAACAATTGTTCATTGTCAAGCAAGAGAAACATAGCAATGGAGGAACGTGAATGCTCTTGAAGAAATAAAGTGTTCTTGAAGAGAACATTTAAAAAAAAAAAAAAACTTTTGAGAAAGAAAATGGGAATATTTGAACCTAGGAAAATATATATGTTTTCACCTGAAGTTTGAATAAATATGCTTTTTAATTTATTTACTATTTATTTTAAATGTAAATTTTTTGATTAATAAGAATAGAAACATGAATATTGATTATTTATGGTATTAGAATCCTATAGTATAATATTTAATACTTTAAATTAGAACATTAAATAGAAGCATGGATGGATATTTTTTTTGTATGTGATGCTATATCTAGTTGGAGAAAACAAGACTGCAAAAAGTGATAATGATGAGATAATGTCACTTGGTAATAACTAATGAATTATTGATATTTATTATGATGTATTTTCTTGTTTTCTTTTTTTACAGATTGACTATGAAATAATGTATGAAGTATGAATGTTAAAATATATGCATTATACAACACTTTTAAAACATTGTGAGATCAGGATTTATTTGGAATATGCATACTATGATTTTATAATAGTAATATATCCCAACGTGATAATAAATATTTATGTGATTCTTTTTAAAAGAACTTTCATATTATTGGATGATCAAAATATTATGTGTTTAGTTTAGAATACAAAAGTAAAGCAAACTTTTCTTATGGATTAGAAGATTGCTTTAATTATAATTGAATTTTATTTATTTGAATATGCAAGCTAGTAAGTTTGTCGATGTAAGACCTGGTAAATCTTTAGGAAATAAGAATAGGATAGTGACCTGGTATCAGTAATATGGTTAACATGTCCAGGAGATTATTAAGTTAGGATATTTGGGGAATATGAACAGTATTTTATAATATTTGTGAAGGTGCAATGCAGTTAACAAAAGCTCTGTAATTGTATATTTATTTTGGACAGTATTTATTTTTCTTGGAGTATTGATTGATGTTCAATAAAGCTAAAGGAATAGCTTGACATCATTTATAGTATTTGAGGATATTAGACAGGAAAAGATCTTGCCTCTAGTTTTATAAATACACTGTGCCATGGTATATTTTATTCGATATGAGTTATGTGTTATACTCTAGTTTTTCTTCCCATCCTACAAATCTATTCACTATCTATTTTTCCAAAAAGTAGCTACATCGTACAGTATAGTATATTTAAAAGAAAATAATAGATGATTTAGAGTTAAAGATATGCAATTGTTTGGAATGAGATGAGTTCATTTACTTGTATGAAGAAATAGAATTTATATGAATTGGAATTGAAAATCCAATGGACTTCAAATGAAAGAATCATAAAATATGCTATAGATTTCTTTTTCTTTTTTTTTTTGGAAATAAATATAAGATCTTAAAAATAAAATATGTAAAGCAAAATTGCTTTTGAAATATTAAATAATATTAAAATATTTATTTCAATTTTTTAAAAATGAGTACTGCATATTTTTAATATAATTCTATAAAGTAAAAAACGATCTACACAATAAGTTTAGGTACAATTTATATTTATTCAATAATAGAGAATATATCAGTAATTATAATTATGTAGTACTATAATATTGTTATAATGGAATGTATTATAGTTAATAAATATTGAACAATAGTATCCATAATTTAGAAATAAATTAGCAATGGATATTTTACATGATATCGATAATATTGCTAAAGTCAAACTGTCTAGTAAAAAAAAAAAGAGGATATCCATGTTGTTTCGATTAGTATTATTTTATGTTTATCGCACTATGTTTTTTATATATGTTTTAATAAAAAAGAAGCATACTTGAATAATAGCTAAAGAATGTAAAGATATATTTTGAGTAAGCATTAAATAAGTGTAAATTTTTTATATAAGATTGATCAAACAGGGAATAATAATATTGTATTATTTTTTTTATTTATTTAAGTCAGAGTAAAGACTTAATGAGGTTCGAATATAAAGAATGTATAATGGTACCAATCTTTAAGATGTTTTAAATGTACATATTGTAAATAAATTGTTATGTTGTTAATGTTATAATAAACTTTGTTAAAATTTGTTTTCTCAAAATTTGTGCGTTTGGTTTATTGTTTTTCCATCTTCATGAATTTAAACACAGAGTTAATAAAATTAAATACAATATTTTTTGCACAGAAATAAATAAAAGAATCATTTTAAGAATTAGACTATTTATTAAGTAATCATAATTTTACATTATCTTATGGTCATAAATTAGTTATCATAATAATACATTGAATCATATGCTATCCGTTGCCACACACCTTTGTTTGTCAGATTATCAAATGCTACCACGTATTTATTATATTATTACATGAAGATAAAAGATTATATTATATTAATTTATTATTTATTATGATAATAAAAATATAGTGAAAAGAAAAGATATACAAAATTAATTATACAATGAAGCATATTATTATTATTTATTATTATTAGTTTAAGTGTAGTAGATTATGACATAAAAATCCCTTCTCATATTTTACTACCGTAATTTTATTAACTTAGAATAAATTTTATGAACCTGAGATTTTTATAGAACTAAATTATTATGTATAGAAGATTAAGATGTAATTATTAGCTTAATCTTAGTGAGTAAAATTATTAAAGTCATAAGAATACTATAAGTTTATTTATTTGAAATAGTAATAAAGGGGGATATTGTTCTTATGCCTTTGAGGTAGTATCCTGTAGGATATTGGCTCAATATAATCTATCTTGTCACCTGTATTTTCACTTCCACGTCTCATGAAAGTATTAAATATTTATTTAATTTATTTTTTATAAATTGAACCTTATTCGTATTTTAAATTTGAGCTAGTGAAACATTTAATCTTAATGCTGAATATTTCATATATTAATTATTAACTGAGCTAGAACCCGTTTTATTTAATGTAATATCCTGCCAAGAAGTGAAGATGCAAAACGCACGAGGTTAAAATATATATATATATATATGTCATTAACTGTTGCAGTGTTTCTGGTGTTGCATAAAGATATTTGTTAGAGCAGAAGTGGGAACACTTTTTCAGAGCAAATATTACTTATATTTTTCTCCAAATATTACAGTCTACCCATTTATGTTACATGCATGGGTTTTTTTCTTTTTGAAAATGATATGATTGCATGAAATATATACCACATACATTTTGCATTAATAATTGTGAAAAAACACTCTTCCCATTCTGTATTAAAATTATAGATCTTTTCTTTTTTTTACAATTGTTTCATCCAGTATACCCTCTTTTAAAATATGATAAAGTATTATTTTTTCATAGTAGCTTAATTAAGTCTGTGTATCTGTCACAACAAAAACATATTTATCAGTTTTGCAACAGAGTGAACACTTTAAGATGCATTGTGCAATAAATATATTCAAGTTGATGAATTTGTATACATATCATAATGCATTTCAAATGAAGAGGTGTGTATGATTTGCTCACCTAATTACAAATATAGCCACCCCAATTGTGAAGAGCCAATTTTTACTTGTAATAGTTGTACATGTGTGGAAAATGTATTTGTTTTATGTCTAGTATAATGTGGTTTGAGTTACCATTATTTTTTGTAAATTCAACCCAGACATTCCCAAATCTCTTGGTGGTCTACCAGTTGATAATAGTCGACATTGTGTCCATCCCCTGTATCAGAGGAGCATTATCAATCGTCATTATTTTATGTTGCACATAATGAGAATTAACAACCCCTTGTTACTTTATTAAAATTTGCACCCAATACATTTATATAACATCGTTATCATTGTTTTTTTTGTCATAATCTCATATAGCACAAATATACATTTACATATATGAATGCATAATGCTAAATGAAACTATCCTTATAATAAATCCAAGATTAAAAATTAAATATAATAAAAATTTTCTAAACTTAAACTTTTCCATTTTCTCTTTATTCCATTTAAACTCTCTAAATTACATAAACAATTTTATCTTGATTTTGTAAATCAAAAATCAAAAAAGCAAATACAATTTATTTACATTAAACAAATGTCATGAGAAAAAAATATAAGGAACTTATGATTCGTAAATATGATTATTTCAATAGTTTTTTATTTAATGCTATTTATTTTTATTTTAAATTAGAATTGCATTTTTTTTCATATGTCAAATGCGTTGACCCAGAAGCAAACTCAGGCTGGCTGTTTGAAAGGCAGCTATGCTAACCGCTAGGTCATCAACTCTTGACTAGAATTGCTTTTTTAACCTTACTTGAACGAAAACTTCTTGGATATATGCAAATTCTAAAACGTCCAAATAAAATTAAAATTATTGGAATTCTCCAACCAATCAGTGATGTCATAAAACTTTTCCGCAAAGAAATTAAATGATTAAATCAAGGGAATCGAATTATTTATCTAAGTGCCCCAATAATAAAAATCATCATCTCATTATTTATTTGAATATTAATTCCATTAAAATGAAATCTAATAAATTTTGCTTTATTCTTCTTTCTTTGCATTATAAGAATATCTTATATACTTAATAATGGCAGGATGATTACCAAACTCTGAATATTCATTATTATGAACATTTGAAATAATTGTTCAAACTATTTCTTTTGAAGTTAGTCTTGCCTTAATTTTATTAACGCCATCAGTTTTGATATAACAAACTCATACTTCTAACTTGAACATTTTTCTTACCTATTATATTAACCACATTGATAATTATTTTAAAATATAGAATAATTCAATTATGATAATTATGATAAATTTGGATGAAAAATTCATCCTTTATCTCTAAACCCCATTAAATATCTCATACTATAAAATTATGGATCACTTCTTTGAGTTTCATAATTATTTCAAATTATTACTGGAATAACATTAGACATATATCATTCAGATGCATAGACTTAATATTTAGGTCTATTAGTCACATTTTATATAATGCTAATTATAGATGTTTAATTCAATTTTTTCATAGTAATGGAGAATCTTTTTTTTTATTTATTTGTTTATACACCTGGGTCTCATTTTATGTGGATTTTTTTAATGTGATTTTGAAGTTATGCAATTCATGTTTCTTCTTAATATCTTTTTATGTCATTTTCTTTTATGCAATAAAGAAGTTCATATTTCACTTAAAATCAGTGTTTCCTCATTTTATATACACACATTATATTTTACATACTTTAAATGCCTGTTAAAAAAAGGTTTGGCAATAAATTTAGATACTGTATAAGATTTAGAAAAAGATAATGAAATAAAATTAGAACCTGTTTGTTTCACAGCAAAAATGATTCAAGAAAATCTTCAACTTTTTAATCAATTGGACAATCATTTTTTTTATTAAAGACATAAATTATGAATGAGCTCTTAAATTCCAATTACAGTTAAATAGTTATATGTCTGGATATTGCAAGTTTCATAAACAATTAGTAAAATCATTGTCTCAAAGCTTAATCACCAATTACATTGTTGACAGAAAACTATTAACTTTTGGACTGAAAAAATTTTTATTGGCTGAGTAAATTAAAATTTTAAACTTTTGATTGGTACAAAATCAGTAGTAAAAATATATTCATCTTTTAATATTAGATTCATTTTTAAAAAGCAAATTAATAATTTGTCTGATTATGAAAGTGAACAAAAGTTTTTTCAAAAATAAATTTCTATTTATAATTATAAAAATATTATATAGTGGATAACCTAAAAAGAACATTCATAACCTATTAGAAAATGTTGTGTACATCATTGATTTCTTTCTCAATCTGCATTTGTGTAAAAGTAAAGAATTTTTACTAAAATCTTAACTATTTTTCTAAAATAATTATATTTTCAGCAGATTTTATCAAAATAATTTATATGTAAAAAATACAATATACATTTTCATTTTGAATGTCAAGTGCTCCCTTTGGTTCAAAATGAGCAGCAACAAATCAGCACCTTACGGTACATTTTAAGCTTTAAAAAGACCATAAATTTACTATGATAATGATGTTTTTAGAGTGTCTTGAAGCCAAGAATAAAAATTTTCAGTTGATGCACTTATTAAATACAGCACAAGACTGAATTTGGTGCTAATTGTATTTTCTCTTGTGATGAATCTGATATCTTATCAGTTGCATATTGTCAAATAGCGATAATGATTAAAATATGTTTGACAAAATGTAGAATAAATTACACATAAAAACATATTGTTTTGAATAAAATTAAATAGTTAGTAAAAAAAGTTTGTCTTGTATCAATTTTTTTCAAATATTTGAAGTTTTTTATTAGTCATACTTTATTTCCTTATTTTTTTATGTGAATTTTAAAGTAATTTTACATCATTGCTTTGCTTTTATGCGATTTTTGAAAATTATGGAACATATCCCACATTTTTCAATCTAAGTTAAGTCTATTTTTGTGCACTTTCTTTTATGCATGTTTTTTGTGAAATCTATCTACCACATAAAATGAAACCCAGGTGTATATTCATATTGGACAGGGAATTTACTATAAATCTTTTAAATTAACCTATACATGAAACATTGGAATGATATTCTTAATATTTGTATAATAGCAACAGCTTTCTTAAATTATGTTATTTTCTGATAATATAGTAAATGAATACAAACTAATGCTAAAAAGTTTAAATAGCGCTATGTGTATTTAAAAACACAAAGAGGATATGCATATATCAAGACTAGCCTTTAATAATCTATTATCTGTATTGCTGCAGTGTACAATATTATATATAATATACCTTTTTTTTCAATAGATTTAATTGCATGAGGAATAAACAAAGAATTGTTAAACATCTAAAGGTACCAACAGTCTAGTAATGGCTTTATGCCAGTGCTTAGCAATGTTTAAAAAAAGGTGGTTCCACCTTTATAATCATTTTGCACTTGTTTAGAATTGCTTGAATACATACATCTTTATATAATTATAGACAAGCTAATAAGAGATAAATTCAACTTTTTTGAAGTATTGCTAAGCAATTATATATATATATTGTAACGAGCACAGACATTCGTTATATTGTTGTTTTTTTTTATTAAACATGAAAGTAAATTAAAAAGTTCGCATTTAAAAATTTTCTTTAAGAATTAAAAATTGAAATTAAATATCATCTTAAACTCATATATATTAAATCGCACAGATAAAGAAAAATTATTAAAATAAAACTTTATTAAAAATAGAAAAGGTATTTTAAAACTAAATCTTAAAAAGATTTAGAGATAAAAATATATCTTTGATTTGGAAAACAGGTTAATTAATCAGAAATGGAAATGATTGTTAATTAGTTAAATGTAAACCAGCCTTGGACATTTAAATGTAAAAACATCGGTCAGATAGGAAAACAATAGAAACTTTTAGCAAATGAAATAAATCCATTGGGAAATCGGACCTCAACGAAAAGGATCATCACATCGATGACGTAATGTTAAGTCAATCTTTCAAAGTAATATAAAAGGACAAGTTTGGAAATTATTAGTTAGTGAGTTATTATGATTATTATGATGTGACAGATAGATGTTAGTGCGGAGGTGCGGGAGAAGAGATTGAAGGACGCACGTTCAATCCCTTCAGTTGTTATAAAATGGAAAAATGAAACATCGCTTTTCTTATATTCAGAGGACCACAGGATCATCGGGAAATTTAACACTGGATTTCAAATGGCAAGCAATTGTAAAAGATGAACATTTCTAAAACCGTAAGAACTTTCTAAGATATAACGAACAATATTAATTTGAAAACACTAAGAACTTTAAATTTTAAACTTTCCTAGTATTTAATTGTTACAAATAGAATCCTATCTGACCAAACTAAATTCTTTATTAATAGTGTTATTTGATGTATTTTTTTTCTTATTTATGTAAAATCATTTCCATTTATTTATTTTTTATTCTTTAAGTTTTTATCATGATTTTTTTTTGTTTTTCGTTAAATTAATTATATAAATGTTAAACTTAAGTCGGGCGTGAATGGCTGTATAGATTTGTAAAGTTATATTAGGGGAGGGTAATCTTAGGTTATTTGTGTCATTGTTAGATTGGGTCAATGGATTGGATATATTGATGTAGTTAGTAGATGTAGTCGGAGATTCGCTACTGGCAGAATCGCTTCATATGCCGCACTCTCCCGTTTTGCCTATGGAAGGAATTATAAGACGCAGAGCACAGTTCCTTTCTATGGAGTTTTTTTTTTTATTGTTCTTCTCGTTAGATAAAAGTAATATTCCTGTCTAATGAGAGTCAATATCTTCTCTTAACCTTTTTGGTGCTGCCGTATTCCGTATTACATTGAATACATCGATGTATCAGATGGATTGATGCCAGTTTGACTGCAAATTTTAGCCTAAGGTTAAATAGGGACAGAATATTTTATTTTCAAATGCAATTCTATGTGGTCTATTCATACTTGACCCTAAATAAAAATGCATTAAATTTAAGTTGTTTATAGACACTTGCATGGATTGGTTATCGGTTAAGTATGTTTTGGGTTTTCATATTTGATCAAAATATATAGGCATTCGATAAATAATGATACCTTACAGTGAGTATCTAAAATGTATTTATTCGGATGTCTTTTAAGTTATTGGTGACAATGCAAGTATCTTATGGTGAATACTATTGGGTTACGTATAAATTTCCCTCCGCAATTGTCAGTAATCAATAATTTTGTATTTTGATCATTTATATTTACTTTGAAATGTTTTTGACCGTGAAATCTATGTAATTGATCTATATTCAACATTATAAACAAGCTTTCATAAATTTATCTGTGCGAACTTAATTAAAATGTAAAATTAGAATATAATAGAAATTAAAATGTAAATTAAAATCTAAGGTAAAGTTAAAAATAATGTTAAATGTTAAAATGTAAAACTAATACTAAAATAATTTTAAATCTTATATATATATGTGCATAAATAAACGTTTGTGTGTTAATTACTGGCAGTGGCTTATTTTATTCTTTTTTTATATATACTCTTAGATTATATGATTAAATCTCTGCTATTCCACTGAGCTAGTGACACGGGCTAACGACTGGAAACAAAATATAAAAAAATTTTTTTTTTTTTTGGACTTACGTATCTGCCTACTTTATAAATTTTTCTAGGTTCAAATGCCTAGATGGCGCCCATAGTGCAGATTACGTTAAGTACTATTCTCCGGATTGTTACAACATATATATATATAAAAGTAAAAATAGGGATGTCCACATGAATATATACATCTTTATATAATTATAGATAAACTAACAAGAGATAAATCCATCTTTTTTGAGGTATTGCTGAGTAATTATAAGCAGGTCTTAAATTCTTTATAAATATTATTAAAAACCAATCAAAACTCAGACAATCCCAATATCAAAAACAATCAACAATTTCAAACTGTTGTCATGGCAACTTTTTTAACACTAAAGGTGGAATATATATATTAAAGTAAAAATAATGATGCCCAAATGCACTTGGATCACAAAATCCCCTATATCTTCATCCAAACCTCATTTGTGTGCATTATATATTGTAAAAAATACTTGAATTTTATTAATAAGCTCTAATTACAATACTTTTTTGTACTGTAAGTGTATAATATATTTCAACATGCACAGATGTTTATATGTATAAAAGGCATATGTAAATTAAGATTATAGTATAAACAAAATTTTTAAAAAATAATACAGTTATGAATAATAAGTTGAGAGAGCACATTTACATATATAATTACTATATATGCTTATTCACTCAAAAAATAACAAATAAACAATTAGGGTTATATTTTGACTTCCTTAAGTGTCAGAATAATTCTGTTTTATTGCAAATTGCAATTAAACTCTCTCCTACATGATATTCTTTTTTTCCCAATCACTTTTTCTTTTCTTTGAAAACATAATTTTGGCAGATGTGGGGACTCCAGCTGTTTTGGTGTTTTTAAGTCCTTTCAATTTTTATGGTCATCCCTATTTTCAGTATTTCAGAGTTTTGTTAAAATTATCCAAACAAATCCTTAAGCTTTCTGATTTAAAAAAAAGTGCTAATGGCTTTATTGCTCAGGAGTTCATAAGAAGTTTGAGAGCCAGAACTGCGAGCACCAGAATCAATTCAGGGACCTTCCAATCCCAAATTGGATGCTCTACCAACTTTGCTAAAAACCATACAATATATCTTTCTGATGAAATACAACAACATTTAATTTTATTGTCTAAATTATAACATTTAAAATTTTGAAGTTAGTAAGGTAGTTCCAAAATAAAAAAATTGTCTACTACCACATCATAAAATTTATTGAAGTTAAAAATTTTAATGGTTTTATCTTTTGTTTATGTACTCTTTTGTGACTAATTTTCATTTTTTGAATCATGTATTACTGACATAATGTATATTTATACAGCATATGTCATGGCTCCAGTTTAATAATCTAAATAATATTTTCAGCTATGATATATATAAAGCAACAAGTAATTAAAATTGTAGTGAAGTCATGTGATGTAATAATAAAGAAATAATTTATTTTTTGGCTTAAAGTGGCTCAAACAAATGCTATTATTATTAGATTGCATGGTTTTAGATTGTAATACAATTTTAATTGTTTGTTGCCTTAATTACACTATAGTTGAAATTTTTTCAATTATTTCTTGGAAATTTCCATTTATATTGCATGTTTGCATCTGTAAACCCATAAAAATCTTGCAAATTAATATATGTGGTTGAAAAGCATTTTGACTAAATATATTTTTATTGCAAATTTCGAAGCTGATCAGAAACATTACTGTCCAAGTATTATGTTAGTAATGCTATGAAATTAGAGTAAGAAATACTTAGAAGTTCAATGTGATATAACACAACTTCAGCAATTAAGTGTTTTTAATTACAGAGTATATATATATATATTAAAGAAGATCTTATGGTTTAGTGGCAATGCATCTGCTTTCCAAGCCTATAATTTGAATTTGAACATAGTAAATTTAACATTTTTCCCAACAAGTTTGGATTGTTTTCAAATATTTGGTCTATAACCAACTAAATAACTAACTATTCAATATTGGTCATTAAATGGATATTTAGCTGATTTTACCTAGAAGATAAAACAAAAAAGCACTCAATCTCTCATTACCACTCATTATTACCAAGCCTATTCTGATCAGTCTTTTTTATTATTATTCCTTTTATAAAACGTTATGGACGAATCTTAGCTTTGAATTTGTAATATTTAACTTGCTTTACTATTTATCTATATATATATAATTTAATAACAGGATAAAAACATTCGATCATCGCTAGACTAAATTACTTTAGTAACATTTTAATAATTTTTAATCTAAATCCGCTCGTGTAAGAAGTCGAGATATAAATATTCTATTAAATGATTAATGAAAGTGTTAATGATTGAATATCTTGACTTAACGTCAGACTGGCGCATATTTTAGAGCTGTTCTGATAAAGTGTTGAATTCATCAGACTACAAGTAACAGATAATATTTTCTGCTCATTAGTAGATAGTTTAATCTTTCCCATAACAATATCTTGAGATTAGGCATGAACATAAACTACGTATGGTAATTTTTTCTAGCCTTAAATCCGATGCTGATGAAATGATTAATAAATTGATTTATTGTAGATGGATTTTATTTTTTTATTTTTGTTTTATATTAATTTTAAATCGTTTAATTTTTGATAACAGAAAAACTAAAAGGTAGATTAAATGTAAACATAAACATTTATGAACTAAATAGTTTAGAAAGTGGTATAAGTTTATACATAAAAGATGTATAAATAAACTATAGACTTCCAGAGCAAAACGTTTTTCTAAAAAAAATTCAGACATACTTGCATATATATATATATATATGTTTACCTGAAAGTTTACAATGAATATATTTTGCTTGCAATTATATGTAGAACTATTTTCGTCATGTACAATTAATTGTTAAATTTTTTTCGCAAAATTCAAATTCTTTTTAAACTTTTCAAATGCATTTAACTCTTCGTAGTAGCGCAAAGGTTGGTTTTGGGTCGTATTATTTTTTTCTCTTCTTCGGGATTGCTGATCTATAGGAAATCGAACCTGAGATCTTTAGATTCGTGGTTACTGAAATAAAAGTGAGAATCTAATCAAATGATCAGAGGCAGTACTATCATGGGAATAGAACCTTTTTCTTTAGATTCATAATATTTAAATTTAAGATGGGGTCTCAAACCAATAATAGTGTATTTGATTAGAGCATCACTTTAAATTTAATATTAATGAATCTAAAAGTCCCAGGTCAAAAACACATGAAGAGAAAAAAATAATACCACATTGTGTTATACATTATGAATATGAAAAGTTCAAATAAATTTAATTTTTAAAAGGCATTTTACAATTAATACTAAATAATGGAAACAGCCTATCATATAACTATAAGATATGTCTATCAGTATATGTAAAAAAAAAAACATGGAAGCAATTTTCAAAGTAAAAATTTTTTTGATAAATCTAGTATGCATTTGATACACAGAACCATATTCATGGTTTAAATTGAAAAGTGAACATATAGTTTTCTGGGAGCTTCTGTTTAATAAAAATATAATAGCTAAATAGCTGGTGTTTCAATACAATACTTTCCTCAGAGCTTCTTTCTCAAACCATAAGAATATGTGTGGTAAGATTTATAATCATTATCTTTTTCTTTTATTATTTTTTCTTCATTCTTGAATTATATTGGAAATAATATTATGAATATAAATACTCATATACACATATTAAAAAATACACTTTTAGTTACTGTTGTTATTACTAAATCACATGTTTTAGCTTGCATAATCACTTTTAATTGATTGTTGCTTATTTACATCATAGCTGAAATTTAATCTAGATTATTATATATTAAAATTGCTGTTATAAATTCAATGTTTACATTAGCAGCAGCATTCTCAACTATTATCAATCACTGTAAGATGAATGCCTCTCCAATAGCCTCTCATCCACATAATATTAACAAACTGCCTATTTCATCCATATATCTCACACATAGTATCTTGAACTTTTACAATATGGTGGAATCCAGTTTAATAACTAACCATCTATTATCATTTCTCTTAGAAATATTTTCTGACCAGCACCATTTCTGTCTTTTAAATCTTCCAATGTTATCAAATATACCTGAGTGTTTTCTCACTCAAGTTTTCTCATTTATTGCCTTCTCTCTTTTGTAAAATGTTCATTTTATTCAATGCCTATACATTTATGTGTATATATAAATATAATCATATCTCTTCCATATCATATGTCTTTTTAATTATTTATGCCATTACATTTTAAATATATAATTTTCAATAATTATTTAATTTATTAATTTTCTAATTTTTAATCATATGTTTGTATTTACATTTTTATAAAATATTTTAATTTTGATTTGTTGAAAAAAATTATTCTTATTATTATTTTTTACTTATTATATTTTGAACACCAAATATTTATATTTATTAATATATTAATCATAATTAAATATTATATATTTTTAAAATATATTTTTTTTTTCCATCTCTTATTCTTTAACAAAAACTTGTTTAATGTCCAGACCTCCATACTGAATTTTTAAAAAACTGGCTTGAGACACAATTTTCACAATAACTTCAGTTTTAATAATGTTAGAGCAAAAAGCTTTATATTAATAGAAACTAGAAAAACTAAGGAAAACAATAAGGCTATGATAAATAATAATAACCATATAAGAAATAAAGGGAAAAAAATTAAACATTTGACATAATTTTACTTTATTGTTTGTTCATAATTTCTAATTTATCATTAACTAAGTTTAAATTGCATCTTCATTGATAATTTCTTTGTTTTCCTCACAAAATTATCTTTCAAACCAAATATAATAATTCTTACCTGAGATAATCCATAGCTTCAGAATCTCGAAAATAAGTCATATAGGAATTCTTCATTTTTATCTTGTACTCCAAAAATTACCAAATCTCAAAGGCATCTATAAGAAAAAGATTTATCCTAATAAAAGATACAAAACAAATGATTTCCAGAAAATGGATATGCATTTGTCATCATAGCAATTGGCTTCTTGTCTATTTAAAACTAGAAATTATAGGTTACTGTCTGTATCACTGATAAAATGAGTTTCATATCCTCATTTTATATTTTTTGTTTACATCAGTGATGTTTATATTTTTTATATATACCAGTGATGCTATTTTGTTATATTTATTATCCCACAGAGATATAGTTTATTTGCATATACCTCATTTTTTAGCTATAGAATTGAAAATAATGTGATGCAAGATGTGGTAAAACTACTGACTCCACAGCATGAGTACCAAGGCATGGGTAAGAATCAGAATTTGATTCTTTGCCTGCATACAATTTCATGTGGTATATATTTAACTATTGTGGTTATCTCCACATACACACACCATTTGAAATCTCTCTTTGTTGGTTTTAAGTGTTTATATTTTCACATGCCCAGTAAATTTTGTGATTGCTTTGTCAACTGCAAAATTTCTGTATATTTGATAATCAGTCCTAAAATTTACATTGTATTGCTCAGTAATACCTTAATTATATATATATATACATTACTTTTTATATAAACACAAACCTGCTGAGCAATACCTTAATTATATATATATATACATTACTTTTTATATAAACACAAACCTGCAATTGCAAACCTAAAGACAGTAATATGTAAACCTAGTAATAAATATAGTAAAGTAAATATAGTATAAATTATTAAAGCCTTTTGAGAATCATTATGTCTAGAAAATAAAATTACCTAAACTTAGATAATAGCCCCAAAATTACATAAACCACTTTTGTTGTATTTGAATACAAATGTTTAAATTTATTTACATATAATAAAGAGCATAAATGATATATATATACTGCACAGACATTTATACAAATGCAAACATACCATTTATTAAATAATTTTTAAAAATTTACTATTCAAATAATAAAAAATAAAAAGTTTTAATACTTACAACCTGATTTCTGATTACATTTTGAAGTTTTTGAAATGTGAATTATCGCTGCATTTTTAATCCATTATAGTACACTCTTTGGCCATTTAAAAATTTCTGTCTTTATCTTCTCCAATGAAAATTAGTAAACTGAGGGAAAAATTAAAAAATTAAATGAATTTACTCACAAAAATCCTTTTTTTTCTTTCAGATTTTAATGTAATGGACATCATTAGAAACAAAATGGAAAAATGCAATGAATGCTGGGATTTCTGTTGATATCATGCTTGTAGTAAAAAGAACACAAAATTTCAATGAAGTGCCACTTTAAATATTCAACTCAAAAAGACAAAACTTTATGAACTTGAAATATTTAAATAAAAACCAATACATTTAAATTAAAAAGTAGTTTCTACATAGTGCCCAGTATATCTTAGGCAGTGGTAAAATAGAAGGCTCTTTAAGTCAAGGTGTGTGGATTACAGTCTAAATATATCATTTCTGGTATTTATACTTTCTATGAATTTTCAAGTAATAAGACATTTGATTGTTTATTCTTTTTTTTAATATAGATATATTTTTTATAAATATATATATAAAATTCACCCATATATATATATATATTCATAATTCTAATATAATTTGTGAAGAGAGAAAAATACTAAGAAAAGTGAAGAAAATGTAGTTCATTATCATTATGAATTCAAAATGCAAAATGGTATAATGCTATAGTAATGGGAAATTTTTAAAATTGTGACATATTTATTAAAAGATACTACATACAGCTAAAATTTCACTATTTGGCCTTATTAGAGAACACAGTTTTAAAAGTAATCTGAGAATATCAAGACTTTCAACTGAACATTAAGAATCTAAAATAAAAAACAACAATGTCTTTTCCTGTAAGTATAATTAATTAAAATTTTGTTCATTAACTCCTTGGTATATATCACACATGCACATACATAACTCAGAGATTAAAATTTATTTTTTATATTCACTCTCACCAAAAAGTTTAAATGATTTGGACTGCCCATAGTCAGGTATTCATACATGCATACATATATATAGTTTTAAAATCTGAATGCTGGCTAACATGCACCCTGTTTTTAAATTCTGATTGTTTTATATTTCTTTATCTCTGGAGAACATTAATTATTATCTGCAGCATGTCAAGAAAGTTATTAGTCTTTTGCATTCTGACACTTATAAAAAATAGCCTTCTGGATTTAAATCATTATATGAACTTGGGTTTAAAGTAAAAAACCACCCTTTTTATTTTACTAAAAGCCCATAACAAAAGACATATTATATAGACTATAGAGAAAAGCTTGTTTAACCTCAAAACTATTAATTATTAGTTGATGGTTACTTGGAAACATCAAAAAGGCAAAAATTATCTCTTTCACATGAATATTATCTCTATACTTTTTATCAATCTAAAAATCCATGAAAATATTTAATTCAGCATATTTATGTAATCAAAAATTATCCCAATTTTACAACTCAACCAGACTAGCCAAAAAATAAACTTTAAAACATCATAAATGGTTTTGTTGCTACAAGCATACTTCTCAAGTGTAAAAAACTACAAAATAACAACATTTAAATTAAACATTACCCACAATTCCACTTACCTTCCATACATCCTTAATATTAAAAGAATTTCTAAATAAATTAATTGCTTCAGAATCATACATTTTTAATAATAAAGATTCTTTAATTTTTGATTTTATTTCATTTCTCTCAAACAAGACAACATTACTTCATCAGAATTAATAGTGTGACCTATATCTGTTTCATGGATATATAAAGCAGAACTAAGATATTTATTTCTAACCCTACTTTTATGTACCTTATTCTTTCATTTAAGCTCAAACTACTCTGACCTATATATACCTTCTTACAAAAACAATGAATAATATACACTACTCCAGGAATAATCTTTCTATCAAAAATTTTTTTGTATTATTTAATATATAATTCAAAGTAATGATATGATTTTATTTCTGTGCCATTTAAATTGTCTTCTTATAAAATTGTAAGTAAAAGTAGGAACTTGTTTGGAAATAAAAAATTGCTTGGAAAAGATACAAAATAAATTTTTGATAGAAAGACTATTCTTGAAGCAGTTTATATTATTCCTTGTTTTTGTAAAAAGGTATAAATAGGTCAGAATAGTTTGAGCTTAAGTGAAAGAATAAAGATACGTAAAAGTTGAGTTAGAAATAAATATTTTAACTCTGATTTATATATCCATAAAAAAGATACAAGTCACACCATTAATTTTGATGAAGCAAAAAATTAAATAATCTTTATTATTAAAAATGTATGATTCTGAAACAATTAACATATTTAGAAGTTATTTTAATATTAAGGATGTAAGAGAAGCAGTGAAATTGTGGGCAATGTTAAGTTTAAATATGCTGTTATTTTGTAGTTCTTTACAATTGAGAAGTCTTCTTGTAGTAGTGAAACCATTGACAGTATTTTAAAGGTTATTTTTTGGCTAGTGTAGTAGAGTTATAAATTTGGGATAATTTAGATGATTTATTTATTAGTTTAGCTTTATGCTATAAATATATATGTGTGTGTGTAATATTATAATTGAATATTTATAAATACAGTAATTAGATATATGTCAAGCATAACTTTAAAAATTTTATTCACTTAGGAGAGCTTTTGACTATCCTCATTGTCTTTATCAACTAACACTTTGAAAAGTTAACCTTCCCACAATTCTGTGATCTTAATGTTTTCTAACTGTCTGTTAATTAAGTCTTGTTTGTATTTGTATATTAGCAGTGCTTCCTTTATTTATTTATTTATTTTTGTTATTTTTTTCAATTTGCAATAATTTTACATTATTATAATTGAAGTTAAAACCATAAATACATGACTTATTATGGTCATAAAAAACAAAATTACAAAGTACATAATAATGTTTCAGCATCCATTTTTACGATCATAAAAAGTCATGTATTTACAGTTTTAACTTCAATTATAATAATGTTTTAAATTGAAAAAAATAACAACAAAAGGAAAATAAAGGAAGCTATGGTTTTAATTTCAATTATAATAATGTAAAATTATTGAAAATTGAAAAAAATAACAAAAGGAAAATAAAGAAAGCTATGCTAATATACAAATACAAACAAGACTTAATTAACAGACAGTCAGCAAACATTAAGATAATGGAATTGTGGGAAGGTTAGCCTTTCAAAGTGTTAGTTGACAAAGACTATGAGGATAGTCAAAAGTGCTCCTAAGTGGATAAAATTTTTGAAGTTATACTTTACATATACCTAATTAGTGTATTTATAAATGAAAGATTACATATATTGATTTGAAGATATACAGACATTGAATTATAATATTATTACACACACACACATATATATAATGTTTCACATGTATAGATGGAATAAGAATTTGTGCTGGGATGATGTGAAGAATAATGGTTAGAGATTGGAGATGGATTAAACTTGGAGCAATCTTCATTGTGCAGTAGATCATTAATAATTGAAAGAGATGATGATATATTAAATCATAATTAGTCAACAAATGTAATTCAAAGTACAACAGTCAAAACTTAATAAACCAATAGAATATCTACCAACTAT
>JAQFVV010007212.1:0-107500 GCA_028023455.1 Epiperipatus broadwayi | reverse complement strand
TTTGGCAAATATCTTTATAATACTACTTCCACCAATTTTTATGGAACTAATACTGTATAATACTATTTTATATTAAAAGATCAGGTAGATTATGGCCTGAAAGTTCATAAGAAGTAAGAGCACCAGAAGTAACAAAGCTAAGACTAGGACTGTGGTCTTGGACTTCTGAGTCTGACGCTCCACATGTACCCTAAGTCACACAGGTTCAAATTCAATAGTATGTAAATAAGTCATAATAGTGTTTGCCAAAATTGAGGATTATGTTTGTAGTTTAATTTCAAAAGGAATGAAGCTTTCTAGGAAGGCAATAGTCTATTAATTGCAGGACTAAGTTTGGATTTGTTTAATCCAAAACTAAGTTTTAAGTATAATCCTTTTATTGGTTGTAAAAGTCATTTAAATTTGACCATAGTACATTTAAATGTATTCATTGGAATGAGTGGACATTCTTCCAAGCTTTTATAAGTAAATATTTTAAAAAGAAAAATGTTACTAATTCTATTTAGCATTATTTTTTTCCTGCCAATATCATTCATTTATTTCATTAATATGCAGCATGTGTGTATATGTGCTTGTGTATGTACATTTAAAGTAAATTGATGAGCTTAGTAAGACTTTGCCACTATAAATATTACACCTAAAATAAACCTAATGTTTTTGTATATAAAATGTAAATATATGTTTATCTATTGGTGATCCTAATATAATATGTCTTTAAGTTTATTTTAAATTGTACTTGATTTAAATGGAAAATATCTATCTCCTTGAGTCTATTGTTATATTCCAGTTGTAATCTATACATGGGTGAATAAGTCACCATCCTTAATGTATGTATATATAAAATAAATTTTTATAGTTAAAATTAGATATTCAGAAGAAAATCTTAGTTGTCATATATTCTGATGGTATTTTGCAATGTATTAATTTCAATATGAATATCATATTCACTATTTATCTTTTATAGTACATACTATTGTTTTTATTTAAGTATGTATTGTCATGAATATATCTATAATATTTATCTAGAATTTTTTGTAGATTGTTTATGGTTAAATTATTGTAATTATTTCATATGATATATCCATATTATAGGATCAGTATTATCAGAGTATGAAAAACCAGCTTGTAAGTTTCTAATTTGAGTTTAATATTTAATCTCAAGATTAGATCCATAATTTGATAGAATTTATTTATTGTAACCTTACTGTGGTTGTTGAAAGAAAAATTATTGGTAAAGATAATGACCAAATCTTTCTACATATTATTCCTATAGGTATTCTACTAACATTAATATAATACTAAACAACATTAATCAATGATTTTCTTGGAATAAAATATTGTATTACATTTATTTATTTTAATTTTCATTTACCAAGGTTATTAACATAACTTGCAACATGTTAAGATCATTTGCATTTCTAATTTTTAAAAACATTTTGGTATCATCAGCGTAACATAGAATATTTTTCTCATTTATTATAGATGTCAAATCAAGTGTATAAATGGCAAAAAATAGAACTAAGAATACTTCTTTGTGGAATTCCATATTTGAATTTTCTTCATTAATATGCACATAGTTCTCTCTATCAGTAAGGAATGAATTTAAAAGTTTTTAGGTTCTATGTGGATAAGTCCATTGTGTTTGCTTTTAAGAAAACAGTCCTATGATCTACTCTATCAAAAGCTTTAGAGAGATCAAACTAAATAGCATCAAGCTGATATTAATGACCTATGGCTTGTGATAAAGCATCTGAAATGTATAACAAATTTGTTTCTATAGAGTATTCAGAGATAAATCCATATATAGAATATAGAAATATAGTTTTCAATCGGCATATTATTCTTCTATAAATGATTATCTCAGATAATTTTGTGCATAGTGGTAGAAGAGTAATGGATCTGAAATTAAAAGGATCCAATTTATTTCCTGATTTAATTGGAATTATTTTTGAGATTTTCCAATAGTATGTTGTTTTTAATATTAAGTTGAATATATATACTAAAACTGATGTTAATAGTTCTATACAACCTTTATAGATGAACATTGATATATAATCATCGGCAATATCTTTTATTTTTCAAATATCTAGTCATATTTATGATTTCTTCAATGTTTATATTATTTTTGTTTATTATATGATTTATTTTTAAGAGATTATTTACAAAAGAATAATTGTGTGAGTTTACAATAGTGTGTTCCTTTTGAGAAGAGAAATATTTCATGAATTTATCTGTAGTTACTATATTATAGATTTTTAAGTGACTAGCAAATATTATTTTGCATAGTTTTTATGTATAAAATATAATTTGTTTTTATATTTTTAAATAAAGAATAAAAAGGTTGGAAAAAGATTAGAGGGGAATTTTTTAATGTTTTCCAGGTTATACAGAGTTATCATGAAGATATATTTGAAGCAAGACGGTGCAAGTCCAGCTGCTGCTACTAATTCACAACAGTAGAGTTTGGATTCACATGGAAGCAAGGTCCTGATTAAGGAACTTGAACAAAATACACTGAAGGTCTTTTGCTTCCTCATCTCAGAACTCCATCCAAGCCATAGATATTCTGATAATCTTTAAAGGTCCCCAAAATATTTCACTCATTCTAAATATTTTAAACCAATTCCACATATCAACTGATTCCACTATATGTATCTTAATCATCTGTGTGCCAACTAACTACAGGTTGTAAACTACCACTATTCTTCAAAGCTATCTTTTTATCCTTTCTCAGCATCCCAATTAATCTATCTAAAATGCAATTAAGCTATCACTTGGATAGTCTCATTAACAAACACATTCACTATAAAAATGAAAGTATTTTGCCCAAAAATGCTGTATTCCAAAGTTAGCATAGTGAATACTATTCTTTGTGGAATATTTGCCTGTTATAGTCATTGGATGGGGCTATTTAACACCACTCTCAGTAAGCTACATCTAGGACTTATCAACTTCTTTTATTAATCAGAATCCACATGCTTTTCCATCTGCAAAGGCAGCATTAATTGGTTATATTCCAAATTTTTTGTAATTTTTATTACAGTCAAAATATATATCACTATTCTTTTAAACCCAATTATCACTATCATTCCTCTTTCAATGCCATTGTTTGTTTTGTTTCCATATATCAGGCATTTCTTTTCTCAGACCATGATTTTAAGCAAGCTGACCTTAAACTAGTATAATACCAAATCTCTTATTCTAGACATCTACAGAGAGACAGCCTTGCCAATAGCTATAACTTTAAGTTCCAAAATCTTTGTGATCCACAGTCATTGTTAAAATTTCTGCATATTACTTGAACCAAAATCTTTCTCACGACTGATTCCAGCTAAACCTTGAACTCACATATGCATTTTGCAGTATATATTCAGGAAAAATATACACCTTTTTTAAATCTTTCCATACCTCTCATCTCTATGCCTGTTTGTAATTCAAAAGAGTACCTTCAACCTCATTTTTTTTAAAAATATATAAAATAAATTTTAGCCCTATAATGCTTTTGTAATTAATCACACACTAAGAATCATGTCGCTTGTCCATTTCTTCATTATATTTAATAATAAGAAATACAATTTACTCAAGAGAAATAACAAAGAGTAATTTAATTCGTACTTGTATTTTTCAAACACTTATCCAGAAATATCATTAACAGTACTTGGTACTCTACAACCTATCTCAGAAGTGCACTCACATAGCCTAGATTATTACTGCCATCAAAATTTCTCACAAACACTTATTTTTATCATAATTATAGATGAGATATATATTTATCCATACGAACTACTGAGTGTGTAATCTAAGCTTTCCTTTGCACGTATATTAATATTTATAAATAATATGTTATCAATAAAAAAGAAATAGAGAAATCATTTAATAATAATAAAAAGATATTTAAAAAATGATCTGAAATTAGCTACTGACCACTAGGCCAACTTTAATAATTATAAAATAAATATATAAATCATATCAAAAGAATACGAGTAAACATTTGGAGCGGGATTGGTAGGTGTCATTATTTCTTGGAAATGCGTTTATAATCATATTTGCACGTCGTGTTATTTTATAACGCTTAATTATTAAATCATTAATCATAGTTAAAGCAGTTAAGGTTGATATCTTGAATGTGGCATCTCTCAATCATAGAACGCCTACACATGACTTTCATTCCGTGTGTGAATATATATATTGATAGTTAAAACAATTGAATTTTTAAGCTAAACTTTTTATTTAAAAAAATATTTAAAAAATTTTCTTTAATAAATAGCTCAATTTTTTCTTTAAATGAATGGTCTTTATTTTATATCATCTTTTTAAAGAGTTTCACTATGCTTTAAAATCATTTTTTTCAATATCAGTTTCTCTTGATTTCAATTTTAAGTAAGCACATTTACTGACTTGAAATGTTATTCTTTTATTCCTCTTTTTTTTTTTTTTGTTATTACAATTTCATCAACTCCTGTTAGTAGTTATTTTAAACAAGTAACACTATCTTACTTCAGGTAATGGATTTCACATGGATTGTTATTAGCCAAAGCTATCCAATCATACATAAGTAATCCAATGACCATATTAAAAAATATATTTATGGAGGCCGCAAATAAATCATAATACTTAACTGAGTAACAGTAATACAACCTCACTAACTGAATAGAATTATAATTGAACTGAACTAATTGCACCCTACATTCCATCAAAGCAATGCAAGGTCATTTCTTTGACACATCTTCTAGAATAAATGGATATACTATGATGTAAAAATACCAGACATTAATATCAATATCAAGATTCTTGAATAGGTAATATCTAAGAAGCATTTAATTCAAGTTATTTTTATTTTTTCATTTGAAAAAATCAAAACCTCTAGTCGGGTTACACAAACATTAACTCCAGGTCACATGTGATCAATGTTAAATATTCTAAACATTTTATGGCTTAATTTGCTTGTTTGATATCTTGGAATTCTATATTTTAATCTATTTTGCAGCTAACTTTTTTCTAAAATATAACATCTTATCAAATCATAAATCTTCTTTGAATTCTATTCTTATTCATATTCTTTCAATGACAGCTATTAATATTGCATCTTATTAGGATGATTCTGAAATCTCTTTATGAAATGGAATCAGAATCAACCACTTTCATAAAAACCAAATCTAACCTCTCTTATAAAATGAATTTTTTTTACAAAGTTTATTACTCTTCATTTGTTTCAGTTCATTAAAAATATGTTCATACAATTATAGAATTTAGAAAAAAACACTCTCAAGCTATGAATGAATCTAACTTTTTGTGTGGTTAGCAAAGATCAAATATAAAGTGAATCCACCTATTCTTTAAACTTTTGATATTATAAATCTGCCTTTACTAAT
This sequence comes from Epiperipatus broadwayi, assembly GCA_028023455.1. Taxonomy (NCBI): domain Eukaryota; kingdom Metazoa; phylum Onychophora; class Udeonychophora; order Euonychophora; family Peripatidae; genus Epiperipatus; species Epiperipatus broadwayi. The sequence continues at coordinate 102,128 of JAQFVV010007212.1, read as the reverse complement.
AATGATAGAAATTCAAAATAAACTTAATATATCAGCCACATGAAGAAATTATTAAACTAATAATCAATTATACAATAATAAAAATAAAGGATAAAATAAAATTAAAAAGTTATAGAATAGTAAGCTTAATGAATAAAGTGATGTTAATAATTAAGTTGTTAAAATTGTAAGGTTATAATAGATATATGTATAAAATATGTTTGTATTGATATAATGTTTAAATTTTATAAATCTGATGAAGACTGCTAGGAACAGTCAAAACTGTAAAGAATAAATAAATATATTTTGCTTTAAAGTGTAAGAAGAGTAAAGTGTTGTTATTATATGTTATACAAAGACGAAGACAGAATTTCATTTTTAATGAACCTGTTTTAAAATCAAATGGAAGTTAATAATTGCAAACATGAAATTAACATTGTATATTTATATTAGACTATTTCCATCATTTAATATGAGTATTAAATGTCTTTAGAAAAATTTAACTTTATTTAAATATTCCAAATGCATTCAACTATTAGTAATAGCACATCAAACAAGTTAATATATGCACAACATTTCAAGAGGTATTATTCTTCCCTCTTCTTAAGATGTTGCTGGCCTGACCAGTGACAGTACTAGCATGGGATTCAAATCTGGACTCTTAGATTCTTGAGGAATGAATTTTAAGATCATCCTCTAACCAATAGTCCAATCTAAAAATACAACTAAAACACCATCATCACAAACCTTCAGGAAAACATGATATTAACATAGCTTAAAAATTAAGCCACTGTCTAATATACTAATTTCATTTTCAATTGTCATTAATGTTGCAAGGGTAAATATACAAACACCAAATGCTTAAAGAATAAATAAATTCATTCTATTCTTAGTCTTTACTAAACATATAGAATGTTATTCATTTATAGTCTGAAGGAGAATGGTTTGCTGTCTAATTACATGTTTATTAAAGTATGATAATTTTATGTTACAGTTATGGACTCAATATCATCACATTTTGTAAGCTGAAGAATGTATGGTTGGTTTTATAATTTTGACATTTCATCTTCAGAAAAGCATTCTTAAATATTTTTTCAGGTGCCTTGATGTTATAATAATAAAAATAAAGTCCATGTCTTACTACAATAGTTTTTAAATTTGAAATAATAGTCCCCCTATATGATGAAATACTCTATTTTAACTTGACAAAAAAAGATCCATTAAAGTCTATATTGATTTCAAGGTCCAAATTTATATAAAAAAAACTACCAAAATTGATACAGATTCATTTTGACTTTTCTTTTTAAACAAAATTATCAAAAGATTTGAATTCATATTCTTAAAATGAATATCAACAAATTGAAAATTACTGAAATTTCACTTTATATTACTGGCTGATAAAGTATTTTAGTTATTTAATTATTTATGACCAATGGAGAATTTTTTGAGGTAGTTTGCAGAATATTAAGAGTGCAAAAGTATTCAGAAATATTATTGATTTTTTTTTTTTAATTTCTTCTGTTTTTTTTTTAAATTTTCTGTCTAGATAAAATTGTATAATCAAGTTCCCATTTTCTGATTTTGTTGAAACTTTGCCTACATATGTATTCCTGATAACAATACTTTTTTTAAAAAATTGCAAACAACAGTAAAAAAATTAAAATTTTTAATTGTAAAAAAATAATAATAACTTTGATGGTAGCACCTTGTAATTAAAAGCAATAATTCATTGAAAACATATGCAATTTCATTCAACACTTAAAATAAAATTGGCAATTTCCAATTTACTGATAAGTTCAATCTTCCAAATGTGTCTAATAATAATAAATATTTTAATATTCAATTAAAATTTTAAAATATATATCTGATCTAAAATGATATAATAATCTCTACCATAATAAATGATTAGTAATAATCATTAAAATATTTATCTAAAAAAATATGGTCCTATATCTATGAATGCAGGAAGTTTGAGACTTCTAAATTAATTATAATAATTTGAAATTGATAAACATTGAAAAGGATTAATATGAATATGCAAATGATTGTGGATATGTGAGAAATTGTGGACTGGATCCAATTGAAAGTGCTGTTTCAGTATAAAATAATATGGGAAAGGGGGCTTTTATTTTTCTCAATGTTTTTATTCATGTGATTAAATTATATATGGTTAAATAGAATTTTTTAACAGTTTTTTTAATATTAGGAGTTCTGAGGAAGTCTGTTGGCCACATTAAACTGACAGCTATTTTGCAAGTGATATTATATTTATATATATATATATATTATCGTTAAAAGGAGGTTGACTTGACAACAATTTGAAATTGTTTATTGTTATTCATATTGAAATTGCCTAAGTGTTGATTGGCATTTAATGATTATTTACAAACCCACTGACAGCTATTTTGCAAGTGATATAATATATGTAATACATATTATTGTTAAAAGGAGGTTGCCTTGACAACAGTTTGAAATTGTTTACTGTTATTGATATTGGAATTGTCTAAGTGTTGATTAGTGTTTAATGATTATTTACAAACCTATTTAGCCTTGAGCATTATTACACTTACTATTTAAATATTTAATATTGTATAAAGTACATAAAAGTATTTTCATTAATTATAAATAAAAAGTTATAATATTTAAGATATTATGCATGAAAAAAAAAAAAACGAGTTAAATTAATTATTCCTTATGGTTGTTTCTAATAATAATAGATATATTAGTCTGCAATTATCTGTGTTAAAGATGATATAATAATTTCTAGATTAACAAATTAGTAATAATCATTAACATGTTTATATGGAGAAGATAATGGCGTTGTGATTGCAAAAAATTTGACACCTTTAAATTAGTTAAAATAATCTGTTTAATTTATTGATACTATGTTTAATGCAATTGTAGTTTTTAGGTAATTGAATTTGCTATTGCAAATTATTTAACAATTAACTATTCTTTCTCTTTTTAGCTATCATGGTGCTGTGGACCCAAGGCTTGTTCACTAACATGTAAATCTTGTCTGGTATATAAGAACTCTACCTCCACCAGGATCATGTATTCTTTAATGATGATTTTCGGGACTCTAGCTGCTTTTGCTATGCTATCTCCAGAAGTTGAAGAACTATTAATTCAGGTATAATGATCAAATTTTGCTGCAATTCCAATTAATTATAATTGCAATGTCCACTATACACATTATAATAAAATTTTATTATTTAGACTACTATTATAAACTGTAATGCGATTTTTAAAATATATAATATATTCATTTTTAATTTTTTTTAATTTTTGAAAATCCCAGAATTAAACTTTCAGGTGAAATATAAGATTATAACATTAACATCGTAGAAAAATTTAAACCTTTTTAGCTTAAAATAAAATATTTATTAACCTATATATAGTTTCTCATTGAAGTTACTATCACACACATACACACACACAATAGTTTGAAATTGTTGATTGTTATTGACATTGGGATTGTCTAAGTGTTGACTGGCTTTTAATGATATATATAGTACAATTTAATTTACATGCACCAAACTTTGTATGCCCACAGCTTTGACAACAATTATGTCAGATAAATTCATTAATGATTATTATTAATTATAGATTACTTTCAAAATAAGATTTATTAGCATAATATTAATCTTTGAATTTACATGTTATATCTAGTGATATACAAGATTCAAATTATGATTTACAATGCAGAACTTGATTTACCAAATGAACAGAAAAACCCTAAATTCTATATGCATACATCTTGCTATTCCTAGCTTCTCTCATAGTTATACTAGGTAACCCCTGACCTTAATGGCAACTAGATAGATCACAACTACTAAAAATCACATCATCTCCACCATCCAAAAAATGAGAAAATGAAAATCCATACTAATCCCTGCAGCACCCATGTCCCAGCTCCCCCCCTGCTAAGGACTAGGAACCAGACCTCAGGGTACTTCCAAAGCTCAGATTCTCTCATCCAATGCCCTTACTAATCCCCACATCACCCAGATCTCCACCAAAACCCAGGCCTGTGAGACCTTCCAAGCACCAGACCCTGCCATCCAGATGGCAAAGTTGAGTGACACAGCAGCCCCGATTTGAAATTTAAATTATAGTAGAACACTCTGGCCTGAGTCACCCAAATATGAGACTCTCTCATATTCACAGCCAATATAAGCAATGCTGCAGCACTAATCAAAAATTTAAATCTTACATGCTTACATCATATGCCATCTATAGATTATCACATAGTCTAATAAACAACCCTTGAATCACATAGAGAACAAAGAGATCAAAACCACAATTCTTCACATCATCTCCACCACCCCAAAGACAAGAAAGACAAAATCCATACTATCCCCATAGCACCCACATCCCAGACCTCCATAAGAACCAGAATCCAGGCCCCAGGAACCTTCCCAAGTTCCAGACTCTCTCATCTAAAGCCCATACTAGAACCCAATACACCCACATCTCAGCCCCCCTCCAAGACCTGGATGCAAGCACTGGGAGCATTCCAAACAACAGACTCAGTCCACAAGACCTCAAAGATGAGTGACACAGTAGCCCTAATCCAATATTCAAATCACAGTTGAACTGTTTGGGAACTTGAGTTTTGTCCATCATGTGTCAGCTTCCAGACAACTTATAAAAAATTAGAAGCCTTAATCCATGAGGTTCTTAACTATTGGTAGAAATCGAATGATAAAACTAGAAGCACAATCCATGCGATAAACAACAACTGTTAACAATCCAATGTCATAATAATTGCTAAATTTAAAATCACAGTACAAAATCTCGAGGATTTCCAATGCCTTGCATAAAAAATTTTTCATTACTTTCCAAAATCAAGAACTTTATATATATGTGTAGTAACCAGATGCTTGTATTATGTGTTATACCACAATCTAATTCTAGATCTATAGAGCAATCAAAGATGTTCATAGAGTAATGTATCCATTAAAATTGCATATTGAATAGTATCCATCATGTTTCAGCACCCTGATAACCTACAAAAACCGTAAGCACTAATCCATATAATGAAATGTTAAAATTATCGATGATTTGTACAGTTCAGCATTCAAAATAGAAAAAAAATGTTTAATATAGAATGTATGGTTGAATAATCAAGAAACACTCTAAATCAAATGTTCAGATATAGTCTAAAACAATTCACTATAGTAGAAAAAATTCTTTTCACAAGTCAAATCTCTCATCTAAAATTCTTTTTCACAAGTCAAATCTCAGGTCTAAAATGCAAGCACAAAAAACGTTATCATTTTTAACAAATGAATGAGCCATCCAAATCTGGTAAAACGTTTTAAAAGACAATCCAACATCAAATGCATGGATAAAAGATAAAGCAACACTTGAAATAAATGACCAGGTACAATGAGAAACAATTTACTATTGTGGAAAAATTCTTTCTTTAAAAGTAAAACCTCAGGTTTAAAAAGCAATCATTAAAGTCTAAATGAATAATGCTACTATTGCTAACAAATAAATGAGCTATCCAATTCTGGTAAAGATCCCCAGAGCACCCTTTTTCCCAGCTTTAACCCATATTAAAACTAGGATTCAGGCCCCCAGGGATCCTACCAACAATCAGACACTCTCACTCAGCCAGGAAAGCCACCCTGAATCAAAATCTTCCCTGAAAATTAAATCTTTCAATAGAAATCTCTATAAATTTACATGGCTGTCAGTTAGTTTTAACAGCGCCCCAAAGAAAAGTTTTAATCACTCTTACTTGTTGTCTATTGGCGCCATAATTCTTGTATGCAAAGGAACCTAAAAGATTACTCTGGTCAATTGGAAACTTTTTAGAGAAAAAAAATTCTCTAAAATATAGATCATTTTTACATCACATATAAGCACTTAATTCAAATCAGAAATACTATATCTATTTTTAATCAAACATATATTAATGGTTAATTAATATATTTATCTGAAATGGCTCAAGTCATAGTTGTGAGTGCAGAAAATTTGACCCTAATAAATTAAATTGCAGTAATTTAATATTGGTAAATACTAAACAAATAATGAAGACATAAGTAAAAGATTATGACCTTGGTCAATATGTTCAAAAATATAAGAGGAAGTTTTAAAGTATAAGTGTGTGTGTATATATATATATATTGAAACAGTAATTCCATAGTTGTTCTGATACAAGCACTAGTTAGTAAAACAGAAGAATTAAGCAAACAAAAATGAGCAGAAAATTCAGATTAGAAATTAAAGGGAGTTTATTAGCACAAATGATACAAAAATTTGATTTATATGTGACTACGTTTTTGTATGTAGAAGTATTGCATAATGACAGATTGAATCTTTTATATAATAATTTTTATCTATAAGTTTGTAATGTTAGCATTTTATTTGTGATTATATCTTGGACTATTTCTAGCATTTAGTTTAATTGTAAAATGTTTTCAAATTAATCTTAACTTTGTTTAAACTTTTCAAACACTTCCACCTGCTAATGATGAAGTTAATCTATAACTCTATGTTCAAATGGTATTATTATCCTCTATTCTTTAGACAGTGCTGACCGGACCAATGACAATATTAGCTTGAGAATAGAGCTAATAATCTTTAGATTTGTGAATACTGAATGTAAGATGGCACTCTGTCCAAGTAGATTATTCTATCGAAGGTAACAATTAGTAGAAATTTACATAATGATCTATAAGAAATTCTCTTGCTATCTCCATTTTTTAAAGGCAACAGACTTCCAGATATGAATGTACTTTCATACTAGGTTGACTTATAGGGTTATTTGCTATTGCCTTGTAAGCAGCATCTTTAAATTCTTTTTTTTTATTTTGCTCTCTGTCCAATATCTTTATCTTTTTCTAATTCAACATATACATCTTCTATTTTAGACACACTGTTTTTCACCTTTAATTAGTACTTTGTTTTCTTTTTAGTCACTTTTTAATGAGGTAGCTGGTTTCATAAATATATGTCCTTCCATAATTATATTGTATTTCATAGATGCAATTTTTGTTTTTCAGCATTTCAAATTTAAGTGTTACAAACATTAGGATTTCTTCCTGTGTGCTATGGCTTTGGAAAGTAGCTCTTATATTAAAGTGATTGCGAATTTACTTTGAATTTTCCTGCTCTCTTTGTTATGTATTGATATATTACAGCACCTATAATTATTACTTTCTTTAATGTTTGTTTTGTGATGTGTTTAAGATTTTCTTAATAGATAATCATTCTTTTATAAATGTATCCCACATTACCACACATTCTTTTGGAACATATGAATAAAGATACAATAAAAGACTAATGATGCTAACAAAACATTTTGTGCTGAACCAGACCTCATCAATTATTCCAGGTCACCATCTCTGATATATGTCTATATCTTATGTACAGTATTGATCAATAGTAAATTGTTTCATTTTGATGTACAAGTATCAAACTTACTCCATCCATTATTTTGCCACAATTCACTGTAGATTAATCAAATAATGATTATCACTAATCATTTATTAAATTAGAGATTGTCTCCAGTCCAAATATAAACTTTAACCCTCAGTTAAAGATTAATATATCTGATTTTTTAATTAAATACTTACACACTTGTAGTTTTTCACATTTCTTTTTACCATGCGCAATATCTTTTATAAATGTATTAAATAACCCCCATACCATCACACATTATTTTGAAAATTGATGACTAAAGACACAATAAAATATCAATACCCCCAAAATGCATTTTACTCAGCAGTTGGAAATATAATAATTTACTATTAATAAACACTGTACATAGAATAAATGACTATATCAGAGAGAGTGAACTGAATCAACTGATGAGTACTGATTCAGTGTGAAATGTGTCTTGGGCATCATTTATCTTTTATTGTACCTTTATCCATATGTTTTCAAAACAATGTGTGATGGTGTGGAGATTATTTAATTCGGTAAAAAATATTATACATGGAAAAAAGAAATGTGAATAACTCAGTGTGTGTTGGTTTAATTAAAAAATCAGATATATTAATCTTTAACTGCAGGAGAGACTAGAGACAATCTCTAGTTTAATAAATGGAAAGTGATTATCATTAATGTATTTATTTAAAGCAGAGTGTGTCAGTGTTGTGGATGAAATGAATTTGACATTTGTAAATTATATTGTAGCAGTAATCATTCTTTATGAGAGGTTATTTTATTGTGGACTTTTTTCTCCCACATCATTCACTTCTAAACAAACTTTTTTTCTCTGTTTTAAAGTGATAGTACAAATCCATTTTTTGTGTTCCTGATATTTATTGAATATATCTGATATTTTATGTGTAGATATTTTCTGCAAACTGTGGATTTAAATTTGTCATGAGGTAAATTTTGTCACAAGAGTATCTATGAATATCAATATGTGTTGTTCTATTTCTAATGTGAAATTAATTAAACAAAATATGTTACTAATGTGTCTCCAGAATATTTGTAATATTGCTATGTAACAAATGCATGATCAACTTAATAAAACCAGACTTTACATGGAAATAAAGTAGTTTCAATTTTTTTCATGTATATGTTGCTGATCAGAGGTGACAATGTTGAGGCCACAGCTATCCTTGGTTTTGATAGAATAATTTTACGTTGTACTGAAAAGGCATTATTTTTATGCAGAATGTTAACAGTTTCAATACCCTACCATAGAAAAAATTGTTCTGTTTTGTACACTTTCTTCCTGATTTAGCTTTTTTCTTCCGATATGCAATGCTTCATCATAACTTTTGTGAATAAAATTTTTACATCAAAGTATTTACCAATTTGTCAGTTCTTTCTATTTTCATGATAAATTTTATGAAATTCATAGCATCCCTAACAAAGAGTTGCCTCTTTTATATCAACAAATATTCATCTTAAGAAAAAAAAATGACAAATTTTGACATGGGAAATTTCTAGAAATAACAATAAGTCTATAATGGAACATGATCCTTACAGATTTTAGATAGACCATGGAGATTTAAACTTTTTCTAAAATATGTTGTTACTTTACTTTTTTTGAACCAGTGAAGTACCTGTGATGCTTTCTCAATAATGTAGATACTTTTATCTCTATAGCTAATATAGAATTTTTGACTATCTTTTGTATTGGCCTTCTGTGAAAATCTCTCTTATTTTGTAATTATAATAGATAATTATTACAATATAACAACACTCTTGTAAGCAGATAAAATAGTTGTTGATTTATTTAGTTTAAGAAATTTAAAAACTTTCCTCTCAGTATAGATAATATTTGATTTGGTTGCTTGTATTTCTCAAGTGCTTTTTTTATTTTGCAGTAAAGGTAATTTTTGAATGACTTTTTCATTGTTACTATTTAATAATAACTAAATGCACATACAGTATTTATATTTTAAGCTAGATGTATTAAATACATATATTAGACATCATTTATCTTTTTTGTATGTGTGTGGTCATGTATATAGGTTGTATAAGGGATCTTGAAAGTCCAGGTTCAAATCCCCTCTAATTACATTATTACTATTATAACTAATAAAATGATTTTATTTTCTAAAACAGAAATTTAGCATTTATTAGATATTTAAAAGGAAGATTTTAAATTTATATAATTTCAAGATTATTGGTACAGAATGCAGTTTGATATGCACATGTAAATTATCCAGTTTTTTTTCTTTTGATATTTTTTAAAAAAACTTCATGTAATTCAAAATATGTTTTTAAACTGATTGAAAAATTATTGTAAAGTCTTCCTCTGTAAGACCCTTTTTAGCAAACAGAACAGAATGTTGGTAATTTAAAAACCTTTGATAATTTATTCATATTTTTTGTGCATTGATTTGACTAACAAATATAATTAATAACTTTTTATTTAATGCAATTTAGGTTTTTTTTCATGATATAATGCATACAATAGAAATAGACCATAAATTTGAAAAAGATAATGATTTATTATGCTAATAATAAAAGAGAAAGAAAAATTAAAAAACAATAATATAAAAAAATTAATTCAAGTTTAAATAAAGATTTAGGTATGAAAATGTTACTAATATAATAAAATAAAGAATAAAAATAATGATTTTAAATTAATAATAATAACTAAAGAAAAGAAAGTAATAGTTACAAAAAATAAACTTAGAAAGATTTATAATATGGAGTAGAAATAATTTAAAAATTTTAAAGCTTTAACAAATAAAAAAGAAACTGATAAAAGGGTCAGTAATTTAAAACATACAGAATCAAAAATTAAGAAATATATGATTTAAATAAATAAATTTAATATATAAAATTAAAAGCTTATTAAGTAATTAAATTCTAAAAATTAATAATTAAAAATATGAAATTAACAAAATAAATATAAAATTAATCAATAAATATATTTAAATATAAAATATTGCAAGACAAAATAATATATTATGGTTAAGTAAAACAAATAAAATACATAAATTTAAGATTTAATATAAAGGTATATATAATATTTTGTACAATTGTAATTAAAATATGAATTATGTATATTTTAGATATAATTATAGTATAATATATCATAGCTGTGTAATCATATATATTTAAATATTTTTATAATTCTGATAAAGGCAGCTGAGCAATCAAAATTGTAAGAAAATAAAACTAATTGTAGAAACAATATGTTGCATTACATAAAGTGTAATCAAAGGAGCTATAAATTATATTAACATTTTTTTAATTCTTACAAGAACTTTATTTGCTCTCTGAATAATATTCCCAATACTCCAGGAGAAATATGGGAATCTTAATTGCTACTTTCTAGAAGCAATTTGTTCAGATTTATGTTTGCATAGGAAAATTAATTGATTTTCTAATTTAGTCAATTTTAGACATAATTTTTAATAATGACTAAAGTTTGATCCATACAGAGTACTTAATGTTTGTTTGAAAGTATATGATGACAGCATTTCACTTGTAATTATATTTCAGACTGTTTTTTATTATTTAATTTATTTATTGAATGTTTTATCAAAAATTCAAACTTCAGTGAAACTTTACAAATATAGTTTTACATTACTGATAACACATAGGTTAATGTATAAAGCTATGTTTTGAATGGAGTTATACTCTTCTTTCCTCCAAGTGCTGCTGAAGTCAGACAGAGATGATTACAACATGAATGTCAAATCAATGAGTTTTTATATTTTTAAGGAAAGATTAAAGATTTATTTCCAAACGTTATGGATTACCAGACTAGGTTGATTTTTGAGATTATTTGCTATTGTCATGTGGACAGTTTTTTTTTTTACATTTCTTCTCTGCCATAATAGTCTAGACTTTTCTTAGTTGAACACATATTCATTGATATATACTTGATCTCTTCTGACTAAGCATTATTTTGTTGTTTTTTAATCATTATAAATAAGTTCGCTAGTTTTGCCCATATGTATTGTTCCACATCATGTTATTTCATAAATGCATTCTTGGTTTTTAATATTTTATGTAGATTATGATTTATTGCAATGACCATTACCTTTAGAAACATATTCTGATATTATATTAATGGTAGACTTTTTTAGAAGAATATAGTAGATAGTACTCACCACTTTTGTTTATTGCTGGATGGTATTTTATCCTCTAGTTAAGAATAATAGATACCATTTATCAACCAGTCTTTGATTATCAGCTCATTTAGATATAAGTGAGCAACTTGAGAGAAAAATGTCAATTTTTTGAAAGAATTTCATTTGCTCTGGATTCGAATCCTAATTTTCAATCGTGGCAATCCAATGAACTGTCTTTGTACCACAAGATTCATCAAACAGAAGTATTACATATATATAAAGTATACAAAAAATATATATTTGAGGATGTATGTATATAATGTGTCTTTGAATAATTTATTTTTAATTTTCTAACAATGGTTCTTAAATAAATATCTCGTAAATTTTATTCTGTTAATTTGCACTATGTCGACATATTACTCCAACTTATTTTATATATTAAAAAAAAATAACATTACACTAGATGGCACGTTTGATCTAACGATTATTTTATGTAAAATAAAGTAGCTAACAGGTTTTTCTGGGCATAATTTCCGAGAGATTCTTGACTTCGTTTAAGGAGCAGCTACAGTACATCACATCACATCACATTAATCTACAATCAACCTCTTGCTATCAGCAATAAATTATGTTAATTAAACAATAAAGTTATCGCCTATTTACTTTTAAAACTATATAATTAACCAAATTACATTTCTGTTCTTATCTTTATCACAAAGTGCTCGAGTGAATTCAAATGACAGATTTATTTATTTATTATTTTCTATAATATTGTTTTAAGATATATTAAAAAAAGAAACATTTAAGTGTAAATTAATATAAAGTTATAAATTATGTTTGCAAAACTACAATAGATAAATGTGACGTATGAGCACAGAAGAGACAAAATTATAGAATTCATCACTCTAGCCTTACACTAAACTACAAACAACATATATATTGGTCATATATTGAGAGAGACCTTCCTAGCCAAGAAAAATCAACTCAGAAGAATGCTAAACCCATTTCAGTAATATTAGCTTCTCAAAAACAATAGCGTCTCATTATTTATAAAATATGAGCTGATATTTCAGAAGTATGTAAAATTTGAAAAACTCAAGTATTGCATGGATTGGAGTAAAAGCTAATTAATTCTATGTCTCTCATAATACGAAGCAGTGGTAGAACGGGAGGTTCTGGAACCCAAAGTCTAAGGATTGTGACCCAGCTTTGTTATTTCCAGTATTTGAAATATTTATGAACTCCCAAACAATAAACTATGTAATATATATTAAAGTTTATAATTCTAAGACTGTATGTAATTTTCTTATACAGAATATTTCTTATATATATATATGTAAATAGAGGGATTTGAACTCAGAATTTTTCAGTCTATTTATCATCCACTCTTTATCAAGAACTGATACCCATGACTATTCACATGTGAAAAAAGTACATGATCCCCAATAGCCATATTTTGTGCAGAACAAATATTTATCAATTGAGCCACATTATAATCTTCCACACATATATACAATCAATGCTTAGTGTATATTAAGATAGCAATTCCTCAAACTTTAATGGACAGACTTTTTACATATTGCTTGGGAAATAGATTACATCTTAGTTTAAGTTCATCTCATCCGTCTTCTAAATATATATATATATATATATATATATATATATATATAATACTCAATAGTATGAAGAGTTAGATTGACATAATGTCTACATGGATATATAAATGGATGGTTAAATAGTTGGAAGGGTGAGAAGATTGAAGCCTGTCAATTAAAGTTTGAGAAATTGCTATCTTAATATAAACTGAGCACTGATTGTATATATGTGTGAGAGATTATGATGAGCCCAACTGATGAGTGCTGGTTCTGCATGAAATACATATACTGGGGATCGTGTATCTTTTTTGCATGTGTGTGGCCATGTATATTGGTTGCTTGAGATAGAGTGGAGAAAAAATAGACTGAAAAATCCTGAGTTCAAATCCTTCTATTTACATAAATTTTATAATGTAATTATAAATTTGAGATCCTAAAATAAATTTAATTAAGAAATATAATATAATAGCCAATTACTGATAAGAGTTGATTTTTATAGTAAGCACAGTTGCAGGGGAATAGATTCAGAACTAAATGTTTCAGGATTAATTCTTTTCTGAAGAATGTGAATAAAAAAATCAAACCAGATTATTATCTAAATGGAATAAATTAGTGAATGTTTATTCTACTGTTAAGGTGGGTTTGAATCATCTGTTCACAATTGATCACAGGATTAATTTAGCATATGTTTGTAATATTCTTTTTGTATGTATACTTTTTTGTTTCTCTGATCAAAAACTTTTTTAATAGGTTTTATTATTAAACTTCTACATTTTAATTTCTTTATATATATCTAGGACACCTCAGAGTTTTAATATATATGCATATTTACATGCATATTTTAAATATCCCAGATATAACTGCTCCAGACTTTACCACTTTAACTATTGCACCAAACTATTCAGGGATGCTCATTTTATCAAATTATCTGCAATAAATTATGTAAACGACAAAGTTATCACTTATTTATATCTACATCTATAATAATTAACCAAGAAACATGTTATGTTTCACCTAACAAAATGTTTTAATAAATTCAAATTGCAAATTTGCTTATTATTTTATAAAAGATTAAGATAATACAAAAAATATTCAAACATAACATAATATAAATAGCCATAATTTTTCACCTAATAAATAATTAATAATAATATCCTAAGATATTTAATTAGAGAGGATGATGATGTTGTTGAGAGCACAGAAATTTGGGCATTTTTAGATTAATTTGTAATAATCTGTTAGTGATAAATACTGAGCAAAGATAATGAAGACATGTAAAAGGTTGTGATGGGGCTATCTAAAGAGTATCTCTCAGCATGAAATTCATTTAAAGAGTTATTTACCTTTTGCATATGATTTTATTTATGTCATTAAATTACAAGTGGTGAAATGTAAAGTTATAAATATATTTAAGACATTGCATATGGAAACAAGTGGAAGGAAATTAAATTAATTATTTCATGAAGTTGTGTCTCATAATAACAGGAATATTAATCTTAAATTAAAACTTTAAAATGCATATCTGTTTCAAAATGATATGATAATCTCTAACCTAATAAATTATTAGTGATAAGCATTAAAATATTTTTCTGGGAAGGATAATGTGATAGTTATCAATACAGGAAGTTGGGCACTTTAAATCAAATTGTAGCCATTAAAATTTTAATGTTTACATTGAATTATAAACACTTGACCATCATCAAAGATGATTCGTCATTGGCTGCCACTACCTTAGCAAAAATTATTGCAGCGCCTTTTGTTCAAGAATTATTTTTAAACAACAATGAATTTAAATTTATCTGAACAAAGAAATTGTAATTATAATTAAGAATAATATTTATTTTTCCCCTAATAGTTTACTATTGTGACTATCAACCCTTAAGCTATCAACAATCTCAACCTGTAGTCAAAACAACCTTCTTTAACAATAAAGATGGTACCACCTTTATCATTGGTCTGGTATGTTTATATAGGCAGTAAAGGTTACAACTTGACCAAGGAATTCATTTAGGTTGTCTTGACTACAGGTTGAGATTGTTGATAGCTTATGGGTCGATTGTTATCATCTACATTCATAAACCTATAAAGCTTTGAGTAATTGGCTTTATTATCTTAGTTTACTATTATATATATATATGAGATTTGGACATTCTATTATTATATATTAAAGGCATTAGAACTATTTTATTTATGAATGCTGCATAAAATTTTAAATTACAATGACAAGATCATAAAAATAACAGAATATTTTTCAACTTGCTGGATGTGATACTTTAGAGTCTATCATTGCAAAATCACACCATTGTTAAACAGAACATGTGAAATGAATGAACAATAAAAGTCTTTCTAAAAGAGTGAACTTGAGTATGGATTTTGTGGTAAAGATGGATCCCATTTCACATTACAAAGACTATTCCAACATTTAAAGAGGTGGAGTGTTGATTATTTTCCTTGGGGAAGATAGGGTGAAGAATAGAATACATTGGAGAGTTACAATTGAACATGGTATTAAAGTGTTTTAAAAGGAAAAGTTTTTTGCAGAAGAAATTAAAAGACAGCCTTGCAAAATCTTAAATAAGAGAATAATGGAACTACATATTCCATATGAGTATTTATGGATATTGATTTGACTTATATACTCATCACAAAACTCATCTCTAATTTAATTATTATTGTTGTTGTTGATGTTAATATACATCAGCAGTCATTCACAAATGAGTACAGTCATTCAAACTTTAAGAGAAAAAGACAGACCATGATGATGATGATAATGATGATAATAATAATATGATGCTAAAGATGAGTTTTGTACTAGCTATACAAATCAATTTATAATCCACAAATATATCCACATATAGAATTTGTAGGTCCATATCTAATTGTATTTTCTGTAATATAGTGCATTCTCTGCCATCATTTGATGTTGTAGTTTTTTAAAACGTCTTTAGGTTAATCCTTATAATGTAGATGGACATAACTCTTCCACAAAACCATGCCAAGTTCATTGTAAAATACTCTTTTACAAAGTTTTGCATTGATATTTTGTTTCACACATCAATCCAATGAAGATTTGATTTTACAAAAATGGGTTCTATAGTATTATATTCAAAAAATTGAAAAATATGTTGATTGATCTTATGATTGTAGATATTACTACCATTACTACTACTACTTTTCTCTTGAAGTTGGATTGCCCACACTCATTTATGAGTGGCTGCTAATGTTGTTAATGATGATGGCGATCATTCTTGCCAAATCCTTAACACAAATTATTTCCCACTAACATCACTTGATTCCTTTAGCTTATTACATTATTATAAACAAAAATAGATATAATTTAGCTACTCTAGTGCCATCTATTGTAAGCTCGAGTAATCAGAGCTTAGTATCTGGTAATAATACAATTTATTCTATCATCTCAATATTTAAATCTATATCATAAATTTTTTACTCAGACTTTTATCCATGAAGACGCGAAATTAATGGTTTTGATAATATAAATTCTCGGTAAAACATAATTTATGATTTTTTACATTTCAGAAAACCCCTGATATTACGAAAGAGAAATAATTTCGCAAGTGCTGTTTATTCGTTTTACGAATAGGTAAAAATTATCAATCATCGAAACTATTAATATTGTAAGAATAATTGTTTTGGTTTTTTTTTTTTAAATAATTAATTTACACAATAGAAAAATAAATTATATTGCTGACCTCTGAAATAAAATCCAATTTTAAAGATTTTGGTTTTTCCATTGAGAGCAAATACAAGATTGTTTTTATTTAGTTTTTCAATCTTCAATACTAATTATTCCTAAAGTCGCTTTTAAGACTAAAGCTGATGATTGAAGATGTGAAGATTAGTCAGGTAAATCCTTTGAAGTTAATTAAGTCAACGAATCTTTAAATTCATTACTTTAGGTATTAGCTTTCCATGAAATGCTTAACAAGAAGAAAATCTCATGTTAGTTTAGACAGCCATTAATTATCTTGCTTTATTAACCAATATATATGTTGTTCTATATATATATAATATAAAACACGAATTATTTATATCTTCAATTTTTAATATACTAATATACAAATAACAGCTACGTTAGATTAAAATACGATAGTTGTTACATTTTCATTTACCATTGTCAAACTCCCTCCACTCACAACTTTGATGCCATCCATTTCAGATAAATACACTAATGACTGCCATTTTGAGAAGCAGTTAAAGTTATGTTATAAGCTAGCAATAATATATATTGAAATTTGGATGGGAATAACCAAACCTCCTGGGGTTAGAAATAACCTAATATTCATATATCAACTAATGCAAACAAGTCAAGCATTGTTAGTCGAGAGGTCAGCGCAGCCGCCTTGCAAGCAAGCAGCTGGTTGCAGATGGGTGTTGCGGGTTCGCCTCCCGGCCGATCTATGACATATGAAAAAATTATGCAAACAATCGTAATGCTATTAAACATACCCACTATTCATTGAGTTCTGATGCTTATAATATTTACTTAAAGATGTTGTTAAAAGCAAAGATTGAAATTTGCATATCAGCCTGATTTTAATATGATACAAATTATTCTGAAATTACAAATGAACATTAAGTCTCTGGATGTTTTAGTTACTTCTGTTTCAATTTCATATTAAAGACTTAATTCTAATGCTTTGTTTTATTTTATATTATTGTGTTTTATATTATATATATATATAAGGCATATGGCTTTATTGTTCAGGAGTTCATAAAAAGTTTTATTCGAGCACCAGAAGTGTTAAAACCAGAATCAATCCTGGGATCTCTAGATCTCAATTCAAACGTTCTATATATTTAATTATTACATACATTATTTGGAATTGCCAAGATGACTAAGTTTCATATATTCTTTAAATAATTAAAACAAATCCATCATATCAGCAAATTAAAGAATAGAGAGAACACTTATATTTTTATGTTTTATGATGTAAATAAACCTAAGTTTTCTAAATGTGTTGAAATTTAGAAGTAGAATTTATATTAAAGCCAGATATATGTATGGCACTTTCAATTATTAAATCATATGATAATTAAGCAGAGGATAAATAATATCTTATTTTTAACAACACCTGCATTAATATTTAAATATATAATAAGGATAGTAAATTTACTAATAATAATATAACTGAAATACTGCAGGCTTATTATATACCTGTATCAATATATGTAATATATAGTGTATATGAGCACAGACTTTCACACGACCCAACACTCTATCTCATAACACTGATACACTTGAACACATATATGTTGAAAAGATAAATAATCACCAATATATGTATTTCATGCTACACCAGCAATCATCAGTTGGTCCAGATTATCATCTCTACACATATATGCAATAAGTGCTCAGATATATATATTAAGATAGCCAATCTTCATACTTTAATGGATAGGCTTCAATTCACTCCACATTCCAACTCTTCAACCATACATCCAATTGAAAATCTAAAAAAATATTAAATAGTAACTTTGTACAACATTAAATATACATGAAAGTATTGTGAATATGAGCAAACATGATTAGTTGGGGCAAATATTTAAAGTTCCACTTACAATTTTTATATTTTATCAGTTACTATATTGATGCAATTTGTGTTCAACAACTCTTCTTCATATCTCCTTCATAGATCGATTTCAATTTTTTTATACAAATATAGCAATTGATAGATCGTGACTCTTTGAAAGTTTGATATTGCTTCAATTTGTTCTAAATATATTTACAATATTTTCTATTTATATACAAACTTTAAATTAAACATAACTCAATGTATATGAAAACAAAGAAAATAAATTTCTCTCCCCCAGGCTATAAATAAAAGCACTCTAAATGTTAAACAAAGGGTCAAGGATAGAATAAATCTACCTATTCTTGGAACTCTGATGTTTATAAGCACATCTTTGTCAACATTGTTGGCAATTCAGAGTGAAATTAATTTATTAGCCAGATGGAATATGGTACTTAAGAGTTATTAAACTTGTAATTCTATCTCCAACCTTGTATAATATTTTAATAACTCTTAAATTCCATATTCTATACGGCTTATAAATTAATTTCACTCTGAATTGCCAGCAATGTTAACAAGATATGCTTATAAACATCAGAGCTCCAAGAAAAGGTAGATTCATTCTATTCTTGATCATTTGTTCAACTTTTAGAGTGTTTTTCATTTATAATTTGAGGGCAGGTAATATACACTCTTTGTTTATATATATATATATATTACTGTAATGGGAACTACCAACTCCCACTACTGAGTTCAAATTCTATAACTCAACTAGAAGATAAGGCAGAGTGAAATAACTGATTTCAATAATTATTATTGTTTAAAAGAGAATTAAACTAACAGCTATCAATTATATTTTTAATCACCTTATTTGGATAACCATCTCCACCAGGGTTGGCCAAGCTTAGCCAAAGTAAAGCATTTTATAAAACCATAGGAGCTTTAAGCACCACATTCATAGAAAGATGACCTACAAGACCCTTATTGTAATTAATAATACACTGGTGCATTGTGGTGAAACTTTTCTATATAACAATTTATGTAGGTTTAGCACTTTGAGAGATACATTCACCATTCCCTGATAGGTTATCCCATATGCTAGCTCTATTACCCTAATTCTCAGCATGAATAGCCTATCTTACAATAAATACACATTTTATTTATATTGTCTATGGAGTGAAGTGAATAAAACATTGAACAGCCAGTTTTTGATTAAATACAACAAAAATTTATTTTATCACTCATAACTGAAATATAAAAAATCACAAACAAACAAAAAATAATTATAATAAAGATAACACAAAAGAAGAAAAAAATCCCATTTATAATACATTACTTAGCAATAAAAGAACACCCCCTCTTTTCTTACTGTATATACTAATACAGTAGACAATGGGCATATAAATACACATATAAAATAACAAATATATATGTATATGTATATATAATAACCATGCTGATCAATGATATTATACAAAAAAAATATCAGCAAGATAGATTATATTTTAATTCATGTTCTTTTTACACATTAACAAATAAATAAATAAAAAATTATATACATTTTGATCTAATTCTATATGCATACATACATTCCACTATATATAGCTTAATTTAAATAAGATATTAATTTCTTAAATCAATATATTTCTAAAAAGAAAAAATAATAATAATAAATGGTGGGGAGAGGTTTGTACATATTTTCTTTCTGTTCTCTCTCTCTCTCTAAATATTTAAAAGACTCATTTGCAATAATTATTCATATGAGACATTACTTAATGTGGGCTTCTGTGGTGATCTTTCTCTTTGTTCTTAATTGAAACAAAACTTCCCTAGTATGCTCTAACTTACAAAGCTTTATTCAAATTTGCAGTAACAAATAGGAAAGAGATGATTTTGATTCTGCTAATTTTTTGGCTAAGCAGGGTTTTAGCATAGTGGTACAGCTCACATGGTAATTATTTGAGGATTAGATCTGGTGCACTTGTTGAACATTTTATTCCATTTTGTTTAGTTTACTTAACCCTTCCAGAAGCATTGTTATTTTTTTTCTTTTATAGGATCACAAATGAAAGTTCACCCAATTAAGTGATAGCTTTTACTTAATGTTTTCTCTGGCCCTGATGAAATTGCCCAATCACTAATCATCAGGTACTCACTAATTCTGATGACTCACTCTCTGATTACCTCTGATTTCTGATTTTGAACTTCAAGATAGATTTTAATGTGATAATCACATACTGTCTAGGAACTTGATAAGAGATATTCGTTCCAAAATTCACATCCTTGCAGGAGCATTTGTTGATTTTTTGCAACATATATAGTACTGAATAAATGGGGTTTTAATCATGAAAAGTTTATATCATTTCAAATTTATTATATATATATTTTAATGACATAATAAATCAAAATTGGTCAATACCTAATATGTGTATCCCAAAGTATTTCACCTGATAAAAGCCAAAGCTTAATAAATCACATTTCTACAATCTGTTGCAAGGCAACTTCTATAGATAAATTATGGATTCAACCTTTAGGCAAGATTTTTAATTAGACAGAGTGATAACACTCGACTGTAACAGATTAAAAATTTTATCTGCCTAGAAATTTTTAATAAACCCCATCCAAAAAGTAAATATAAAAGATAAACTGTTATGATTAAATATCATCATTATTTGACAATTTAAAAATATTAGACTAGATTAGAATCTATCTTTTATCTATAGATGTCGCCTTAATTATAGATTGTGATTATTCTATTGTTTTATTAGCTTTGACTGTTATCATGTGAATTAATGATATATATATATGTATGTATAATGTGTACTATAACCCCTTTCTTTATAATGATGATGTACTTACACTGTGTATACATATGTCAGGCATACTCATAATTCTTCCAGCTCCCATATCAATTATTTAAATCAATATGTATTTCTTTATTGAAACCAAAGATTAAACATTTGATTAAAATTGGATTTTGATGATGATGATCAAACTTTCTGTTTCTTATGCAAATATTTATGTATGGCAGCCTGGTTATATTTCCTGATCACCATATTCCAAATCCTGTCTCGGAGAGTCTTATTTAATATTCATTCTTGAGATTGTACAGGCTTTGAATTTGATTTTTCATATTCATGACAACACTTTCTTTTAAGAAAGACCCCATATGAATATTTTACCCTCTGGCATTATCATTATCATCATCATAGCAGTTCACTCAGTAACAAATTTACTTTTCTCAACTCTGATCATGAATCAATAGTATGCATTGGAAATTGGTCTGCTGAAAAAATAATGCTTGACTATTAATCAAGTTAAATAAAAATATTCATAGTTTATTTAAACACTCTTGATTAATTTCGAAAATACTAAACAAATGAAATAATAAATTTATTCATTAAGTATATCTTATGATACACTAAGAAATTCATTAATGATTAGATACAAAAATTAAACAGTTTTAATAATATATAAATTCCAAAATAAAGAATTATTAAAATGTATGTGTTATATTTATATTTCCAGAAGGCCTTTTATATGCATATATAAATCAATAATGTCTTATTGCACTTTAGCTTAAAAGAATTTTAAAAGCTTACAAATGGAGGATTATTTCTGATTTGAATTACTACAGAGTCTCTGATGGTTGATTTCAGTATGAGTTTTCTTGGTTTGCATTACCTATTGCGTGACTATTCAGAGTAAATAAAACAGGTGATTAGAAAGACAGTTCTGTAAATAAAACGCTACATTTCCCTTTTTTCTCTATGTCTATATTTCTTTTCCTATGTTTCTCTCACATTGAAAAGACTGTGCCATGGGTTCTGACTAGTCGCCTATGGATGAGTTTAACAAACATTCTTTCTTTCAAGTAGGTTAGACATTGTAGCTGGCTGGTTATGTAAAAATACTAAAAAATATTATTATAACAAACTTCTGAAACAATCTAGAATGCTTCCACAACTAGTATTGTTTTTTTTCCAATTTATAAAATGCTGTTGATATGTATCCTGGGTTTTCCACAGACGTTGTATATCCCTTTAGGACAACCCTTTCCAGTAAGACTATGTATCTTTAAACTCATTAAACTCTGTTTTTAATTTTTTTTTCTTAAGTCTTTTATTTACATTTAATTATTTAATTGAACAATGATTTAATCTTATAAGAAAAATTTGATTATTTGTTAATAATTTTTATTAGTCATTTATTAGACTAGAATGGCTAAAAACCAGTCCCTTTCTTGTATGAGAGTGGTATAGTGAAAATTAAACTACAGAAATATTATTCATTAATTATTTGTTGTTTTTTTTTTTTTTAAGTTTTGTCTCTTTTTCATTTTTAAATAGATTATAATCTGAATTACATTATTGATTAACTTAGCTATTAGGAATATGCCAAGTTTTACAAATGTTAAGTATTTCTTTACATATAAATCATATCATTACCCAAATATAAATTTAAATTATACATGTAGGTATCTGAGTCCAATTGGGAGATTTTTTATTATATAGATTTTATTTTATTTTATTCCCTAATTTCCAATTTTATTCAGAAATATTCATTAAATTCCTATTCTATGCTTATTTTACTTAAGAAGCTTGTAATATACACTTGGTTAGAGATGGCCAAGCCCATATATATATATATATATATATATATATATATATATATATATATATATATATATATATATATATATGTGCCATTACAATTTGGTCACTAGCCAAATTTATAGTAATGTGCATGTAAAAAAGTGTAAAACAAAATCATCATCACATTTTTATATAACCATAAAGGAAGTTGTAGGGCATCCAAGTTTAAACCCTACAAGGTCCAGTTCTAAAAGCTTTAAACAGAGAAAGAGTGGGACAACAATTATATGCTTTACTTGTTTGTGTGTTAATAAATCTCAAAAAGAGCAGTACACACATTTAATATTTAAAATTTTAATTTTTCTTTAAAAAGCAAAGTTATAACGCATACGTATAGGCAATGTATGTGTAAACTATTTAATTGTTTTATATTTCAAATATTCAACATTTTAACTTTCTTTAAAACTAACCTATGCTTGATCAATTTTAATGTCTTATTCTATGCTTCTATTTTGCTTTTCTATAAATGTAATTGGGATTTAAAAGTTACAGATTTAATTTTAAATAATAGGGTTATAATTACTAAGCTAGCAATTATATTATTTAATGTTAGTTTATGAATGATTTGAAAGAATGAAGGATGTGTGTACATTACATACAGAAATTTACATTTACTAAATATTGAAAGAAAAGAAAGGATTAAATCTGTCAAATTATTTTTTTTGTACAATTTTATGTTGAAAGAGGAAATCGGTTTAATCAGATATCTATCTTTGTAGCAATTTTTTTTTGTAAATGATTGTTTTTCACTTTGGGAGCTTATAATGGGTGAGAGCCCTAATTTTGAAATTGTCTTATCTTAAGATCTAAAAAAGGAAGCTCAAAGATTGGAAATGTTACCTAAATGTAAAAAAAAAAAAAAGAAAGGAAATAAGAATTAAGTCTATTTTTTAAAACAAAAGTGTCTGGAAAAAGGATTAAACTTTTCAGTTGAAAAATAATTTAGTTGAAAATAAATTAGAGATCTAATTAAAATGAATTTGTCCAAAAATAGCAAGTGACACTATCTCTGATTGGTTAAGTTAGCTAAAAATTGGATATAAAAAGCTGTCTGGAATTATTATTATTATTGTGATTATGATTCAGATTATTAAACTATTAAATTGAATGTTGAAAATATAAGAAATGGCTGGCTAGAAAAATTATATGTATGTCCCATCTTTTCCGGTCCATCTGGGGGAAGCTGCACATCATATAGGAAAGAAAAGATGTTGTGTCTAAAATAATATTCTACACCTTTCAACTGACCAGAGAAATAAGATGTTTTTAATAGAAGGAAGAAAGCATTCACCTGCATTCAAAGAAGATGAATTAATCTACTGATAAATATTAATCATCAAGTCCAATTAATTGTTACAACTGATTTTAAACTCAAGAAAATTTATAAATGTGAAAACAACTGCTGTATTTCATCCACATGCTTGACAGGAAGAGAAGAAAAATTAATATAATGATTTCCAAATTGTCCACTAAAGCAAATAACCTCAATAGAGTCATCATCATCAAATAGTTATACACCTCAAGAAAGAGATTGTTCCCACGTAAAATGGAAATGGTAGCTGCAGACATATACATATTATACAAGACAAGTTTGAACCCTTGGAAATTCGCCACAAACAAAAGATCGGTAATATGACTTTTTATATCTATTTTCTTTATGATATCAGAGTCTTAATAAACATTTTAGCAATAAAGTGGTATATTTTATTTAAAGAACTTTTAAAGACTATTCAGATCGATTAAAAACAAGAATGTCTTACTAATAATAACTTTGAGCTTCATAAATTATCTTGAATGTATCAAAATTATATGTTTATTAATTTTACAGTTATGAAATATGAATATGTAATATAATTTTTTTTATGGTATTATGATTTTAGTTTTAACTAATATATTATTATTATTTTGGTTTTAAATAATATTTTGTTATTATGGGATAAAACACGCACATACATAATAATATTTTTATACGTGTATAATTGCGAGTGAATGTGAAATAATGAGTAGCATTAGAATATTAGATTATTTTGTTTCAAGTTAAGTATAGCATTTCAGAGGTAGAAGAGCGGGGGAGAAAATAATTTAAAACTTGTTTCTAAAACTTGCTCTTTCAATTCTATTAACATTTTCTTATACATTCTACTTACATGTTAGATTTATAAAGTATGTGTGCTAATGAGCAGATAATATTTTTTTCTTGAAATACTTTTCTTATGGAGTGAAAATCATGGTCAATGTGACGTCCAACTTAATACAAAATACATTTGAAGGGAAAGGAGGAAGAACTTAAAATTAATCTGAGGATTGTTATATAATCAATTATTATTATTATTATTATTCATGTCAATTTTCATGTTTATCTAGAAATTTTTATGTATATGTTAGAAACGCAGTAATAAATATTAGTTTGTTTTATTAAACGAGGTGTATATATTTCATTAAGTGTAGTCTTTGTTAAGTGTGATTATTCATCATCATCAGTGGTTAAATATTAGTTATTTAAGATATAAGTAAATATGCTAAAATTAAGCAATAATTATGAATTTCTTTATAAAAATTAGTTTTATATTTAGGCTTAGTCCTAGAGCTGTAGTTGAAACCCTTGTCATTATCGTTATTATTATCATCATCATCATCGTCATCAACGTTTTAATTAATGGGCTGTTTAACTGTTTAAAGGCCATAAATAAATATTGATTTTATAATATTTAGTGATTTCTTAGTATTATTATAACCACATCCCGTCATCTATTTCATGCAAGGATGAGTGAATTGCCATCCTAAATTAGTTATATATAATCTGAGCTAGTAAACTTATAAAAATATTGAAACACATTTGTTATGCTAAGATCTGAGAAATGATTTATGTCTAATATACTCCACTTTGGTTTATAGATGTTTTACTTTTACCTAAATATTAGTGCTTATAGTGATATGGCTCAAAAAGCAAAATCTCTCATTTTTATTAGAAATAAAGTACCAAAAGGGGATTCAAACCCGGTACATGTGAAAAGGTTATTAGATATAACCGTGTCTAGATTCAGATAATCTAGTGGCGCCCTGCGTGACCATATTCACTTAGTATTTGTTTAAACATGCACTTAACATCAAACCAAGAAATGAAAGTGGATAAGATCTACTGCCTGTATACCTGAGTTATAATACTTGTTATTAATAATTTGCTTATAATTATTGATGTTTGGATATTGAGAAATCCAACATTATTTTAAATATTATGATCTAATATATTGTAGACTACTCAGGTATGGTAATATCTTTTGAATGAACATTAATTTTGTTACAATATATATATATATATTATACCGGACACTCAATCTATTCTGACACAGAGATAATGCAGTATCCAAAAGATTTGGATAAAGAATTTATATCAGTATATTTGTACAAAAGATGGAATGATTGTGTTAAGTGGATTATTGAGTGTTATAGTAGTAAAGAATGGGATAAAAGAATAAATTTATTAATAAAGACTAGAGAGTTAGAGAGATGGAGAAATAGTATGGAGAGTAAAAAGAGTTTAAATATATATTGAAATAAACAGAATATTAGGTGTGAGTTAATATATGATAGTTGTAAGGAAAGTAGTTTATTGTTTAAGGCTCGAACGGGATCTTTAGCTACAAAAGAATATACATGTAAATGAAAAAATATGGGTGATTTATTTTGTAAATTATGTAAGGAAGGAATAGAAAATATTAGCCATTTGTTAATTGAAAGTAAATGTTTGAAAACAGAAAGAGTACATATAATGAAGTTGTGGAAAAATAAATATGGAAAGAGTGATTATGCAGAAAGTGAATGATTAGTTTTTATGCTGGGTTTGGGAAAAGATAAGGGGGATTTAGATATAAAGATTATAGAGTTGACAAAGATTATGTTGTAGAAATGGGATAGAGCAGATTATGGGTAAATTTAGAGTGGGGAATGTAAAAGAAAGTGGCTAACAGGTTTATCTGGGCTTATTTGCTGAGATATTCTTGACTTCGTTTAAGGAGAAGCCATAATACATCACATCACATCACATCACATGGAAAATTTATTTACTGTGATCAGAATGGATGATGATGATGGTTTGCGCCAACTAGTCTCAGGGAGAAACAAGAGATCTTATAATTGTTTAGACAATTGAGAAATAAAAGCACCAAGACAAATGTCAGCCAAATTAAGTTTAAACAAATTTCAAAAAACTTTATTTAAGAGAAAATAAATTGTGAAGTATAAGTTTCTAAGTTAACAAATAGGATTAGCTCAGGTTTGTACCAGAAAGACTAAACGCAAGGCTCTGGCAGACTTACTGACTTTCTAATAACGAATTATAAAAGGAGAGAAGCAATTTCATTCAGCAGAGGATTCACCCAAACATTGGTTTTCACTTTCAGATACCTGAACAATACGTTCTTGAAATAAATCAACAAAACCAGTGCCGGCGAGCTTTCCAAGGCCCCCCCAAAAAATGTGTTGGACCTCGAATGTCATATGTTGGTAGAAGCTGCACCTATTATTACATTTAAAATAAAGGTGATTGATTTACCCAAGAACAACTGAAAAATATGATTGAAAATGAAAGGAAAACAAACAATTAAAACTGGCGAATCCCAGCCAAATGATTGGCGAAAACTACTCTAAGAATCATAATTAAAGGTCTCAATAGGAGACAAGTAAATCATTAAAAAAACAGTTACATCAGCCCCAGCAATTAAAGAAAATGAATTACAAATAATTATAATTAAGAAATAAATTTATGACACAAGTTCTGAGTACACACTCTGATAAATTTAAAGCACACATAAATACAAAATAATTCTATCGGAGAGTGCACATGAGTATGAAAATATGAAAGCTTTAAATACTTTAGCAGCAAAAGTCTCTCTCACCTGTGATTTACAAAGGGATCAATATTATCTTCCTGCTGATGACTTATAAAATTACAAAGAAAAAAACAATTCTAGTTTCCACTTTCAGAGATATAAGAAATGAAGAAATGAAATCCCCACTTGCGGAAAACTAAGAAAATAAAGTCGCCAACCAAAAGATTTTTGGAGGTTTGCAAAAGTGCAAACATTAAAATTAATTATTAGCTACTAAAATAATGACAGGTAAACATTTAAAATATACATGACTGCTAAAGCATTTATAAAAGTTTTAGGCATAAAAATATAGAAACTCACACATCACTCTCCAATAAACAAAATTGAAAGCAAACTTGGAATCTTAAAACTAAGATTCCAAGACACATTGCAAAATATAAGAAATCACAACAAATATTAAATATGAGATTACATATTGCTTAGGAATACAGATTTATAATTAGATTGAGCAGAGATTTAATTAAAAGAAATTTACCCTGGGAAGAATAAAAGAAAACTTTACCTTACAGTAAAGCAGTGTTCGCGTAGAGTGTGCACATTTATTTTAGTTCATTTTCAGGTCCTTTAACAGTGGCAAGGTAGAGGCAGTGGGGTCTTGTTTATTTTAGGTGTTCATTGCAGGATGAAGGAGAGTTGGCAGGAGTGGGTCCATCTTTTGAATTAAACTAGCATGACATATTGTTGGTTATAAAACATATAGCAGTATATTTTGACATCCTGGAGAAAGCAAAATTGTTTTAGTAACTGCAAATTTTGCTTTCAAAGATTAAATGTCCAAACTGCTAATGGTACAAATGTTGAAGAAGTTAATCTGAATGAATATTGGAACTGAATGAATCACTTGACGAAGTGCTGACTTAATCTCTCTAGGATAGAATAGAATAGAATAGAATAGAATAGAATAGAATAGACTAACCCATGAACTTTTTTGGTATTATTTATACCTTCACTCAATTTTCAGCTAAAACTAGCCTTGTTGTTCAATTTCTATGCCTCAGGGTAGTGACAAATCTTAATCTCCCACTCAATCTAATCCAAGAATTCTACCCAGTGATTATTGAAACAAAAACAATAACACGAATCAAATCTCTGCTTTTTAGAATGAGTTTACAATGGTTAAAAATAAAAGCAACAGAAATGTAATTAGCTAGCCAGCTTGTTTTTTTAATCAAATTGATTAAAAAACAAGTGGTATAAGAAAACTATTTTAAAAATAATTTTATAAACATTAAAACGATCTATAAATGAGTAGGTGTTTTAATACACGTACTCTTTTTAATAATTAAAATCTTTTTTTTTTTAACTTTAGAAACTTAACGAAATTAAAAGTTTTTAATTTTGGCAGTACAACCCTTGAATTGGATGTCAATATGGTTCAACTGCCTCAATACATGATCCAAAAAAAAAAACATTCATGTAACTTTTTTTTAAAAAACTATAAACATTTTAAACTACCCTGAAAAATTAGGCTGAACGTTTGCCCCGCACTCATGAAAAACAAAACAATATTTCATTTCAAACATTTATCCATTCTCATAAATCATTAACAAAATCTCTTTTTAAAAAAAAACAACAATCCGTCCGATTGCTAAACGCTGAACCCTTAACTTTTGTCTGACGGTTCTTTTACTCCTTTTACTAACTTACTGAAATGAGCTACTTTCACCCACTTGTCTTTTTTTAGCTTATAAAATTTTCTCTTGTCCCTTTCACATTCTGTTTTCCTTTCTAGCTTATATACCTGAATCTTTTTCTTAATGGAACTTTCCAATTCTTCCTCCTTTCCTACTTTATTTTTGATCATATCAGCACTAGTAAGTGGAAAATTTTTATCTTCTATCCATTTTTCAAACATTTTAAATAAGATTGTTCTATAGATGGATTCTATTTCAGCTTTAAAATCATATTTCTTAATCTTTTTTTAACTCTTTTCTTTTTTTCAAATTCATATTCACAACAAATAGTTATTAAAAACAATTTATTTTTAGTTTCATGCAGAGTCTTTTACCTGATTTTCTGTCTTTATCTTATAACTTTCTTCTATTTTTATATCTACATTTTCTAGATTTTCCACCACACTTTCTACTTGTAACCCATCTGTGCTTATTTCTAACTTTATTTCCACCTTCTCTGTCCTAGCACTATCCTGTGCTACCTTAATTTCTATATCTTTTATAACATCTACTTTCTCTATTTCTCGACTCTCTTTACTCAACTCATTTTCCATAGTTTTTATAGCTTCCTGATTCTTCTCTACTTCTCCCATTATTTCTCTTCTCATTTCTTTCATTTCCCTAATCATTTCTTTCTTTATTGCCTGCTGGCCCTGCATAACTTCCTCCTTCATTTCTATTACCAACTTCATTAACAACTTCATCATCATCTGTGACTCACTCTCTTCTTTTTCAACTACTCCCATTTTCACACAAGACTAAATTCACCTATATTAACTTCTTAAAAACAAACCCAAAAATCTAAAAGCAAATAAAATGCTATTTACTGTTTTCAATCACAAAAGAAGACAACAAACTATTTTTTAAACACTTTTGAATTCCAAAATGAACTCCAAAAAACGTTTTAGAAAATACGCTTTTTTTTTACGGTTTTTAAATTATTTCATATAAAAAGACGAACCCCATTCTACACAAAC
The DNA here is from genome assembly GCA_028023455.1 of Epiperipatus broadwayi. NCBI lineage: Eukaryota > Metazoa > Onychophora > Udeonychophora > Euonychophora > Peripatidae > Epiperipatus > Epiperipatus broadwayi. The sequence goes on along the minus strand of JAQFVV010007212.1, from coordinate 71,316 downwards.
TGCTCCAATAATACCTGCAATAATTAACAACATTGACCCCCACCTACTAAATCTTGCCTCTTACACCTGAAATCTTTCTCAATTGGCTAAACAAAATCTCACATGGGCTTGAAAACTCGAAGCCCTATGTTGGCTGTGCTAAAAATTTATATCCTATATATAGGACACTCAACCTATTTTGACACAGAGGGCATTTGTTAATTGAATGTAAATGTTTGAAAACAGAAAGGGTACATATAATGAAGTTGTGGAAAAATAAATATGAAAAGAGTGATTATACAGAAAGTGAATTATTGGTTTTTATGCTAGGTTTGGGAAAAGATAAGGGGGATTTAGATATAAAGGTTATAGAGTTGACAAAAATTATGTTGTGGAAATGGGATAGAGCAGATTATGGGTAAATTTAGAGTGGGGAATGTAAAAGAAAGTGGCTAACAGGTTTATCTGGGCTTAATTGCTGAGATATTCTTGACTTCGTTTAAGGAGAAGCCATAATACATCACATCACATCACATCACATGGAAAATTTATTTACTGTGATCAGAATGGATGATGATGATGGTTTGCGCCAACTAGTCTCAGGGAGAAATAAGAGATCTTATAATTGTTTAGACAATTGAGAAATAAAAGCACCAAGACAAATGTCAGCCAAATTAAGTTTAAACAAATTTCAAAAAACTTTATTTAAGAGAAAATAAATTGTGAAGTATAAGTTTCTAAGTTAACAAATAGGATTAGCTCAGGTTTGTACCAGAAAGACTAAACGCAAGGCTCTGGCAGACTTACTGACTTTCTAATAACGAATTATAAAAGGAGAAAGCAATTTCATTCAGCAGAGGATTCACCCAAACATTAGTTTTCACTTTCAGATACTTAAACAATACGTTCTTGAAATAAATCAATGAAACCAGTGCCGGCGAGCTTTCCGAGGTCCGAAAAAAATGTGTCGGACCTCGAATGTCATATGTTGGTAGAAGCTGCACCTATTATTACATTTAAAATAAAGGTGATTGATTTACCCAAGAACAACCGAAAAATATGATTGAAAATGAAAGGAAAACAAACAATTAAAACTGGCGAATCCCAGCCAAATGATTGGTGAAAACTACTCTAAGAATCATAATTAAAGGTCTCAATAGGAGACAAGTAAATCATTAAAAAAACAGTTATGTCAGCCCCAGCAATTAAAGAAAATGAATTACAAATAATTATAATTAAGAAATAAATTTATGACACAAGTTCTGAGTACACGCTCTGATAAATTTAAAGCACACGTAAATACAAAATAATTCTATCGGAGAGTGCACATGAGTATGAAAATATGAAAGCTTTAAATACTTTAGCAGCAAAAGTCTCTCTCACCTGTGATTTACAAAGGGATCAATATTATCTTCCTGCTGATGACTTATAAAATTACAAAGAAAAAAACAATTCTAGTTTCCACTTTCAGAGATATAAGAAATGAAGAAATGAAATCCCCACTTGCGGAAAACTAAGGAAATAAAGTCGCCAACCAAAAGATTTTTGGAGGTTTGCAAAAGTGCAAACATTAAAATTAATTATTAGCTACTAAAATAATGACAGGTAAGCATTTAAAAAAAACATGACTGCTAAAGCATTTATAAAAGTTTTAGGCATAAAAATATAGAAACTCACATGTCACTCTCCAATAAACAAAATTGAAAGCAAACTTGGAATCTTAAACTAAGATTCAATAAACATCACATGACCAACATCCCTTATGCTTGTATATAACTGTTATTAAAACAGGCAAAACTCACTATAAGTATGCCACACACAGCAACCTAGAGTAATCAATGGATCCAAGGCTCCTTACTGACGAAGGTCACAAGCCAGAAACTAGTCTGGGGATATTGGATGAGTAGGCACTAAATGGGGATTTTATGCACAAGCCTTCTGGCATCCATTGATTAATCTAGGTTGCTGTGTGTGGCATACGTATAGTGAGTTTTGCCTATTTTAAAACTAAGATTCCAAGACACACTGCAAAATACAAGAAATCACAACAAATATTAAATATGAGATTACATATTGCTTAGGAATACAGATTTATAATTAGATTGAGTGGAGATTTAATTAAAAGAAATTTACCCTGGGAAGAATAAAAGAAAACTTTACCTTACAGTAGAGCAGAGTTCATGTAGAGTACACACATTTATTTTAGTCCATTTTCAGGTCCTTTGACAATGGCAAGGTAGAGGCAGTGGAGTCTTGTTCATTTTAGGTGTTCATTGCAGGATTGAAGGAGAGATGGCAGGCATGGGTCCGTCCTTTTGAGTTAAACTAGCACAACATATTGTTGGTTATAAAACGTATAGCAGTATATTTTGGCATCCTGGCGAAAGCAAAATTGTTTTAGTAACTGCAAATTTTGCTTTTAAAGATTAAATGTCCAAACTGCTAATGGTAAAAATGTTGAAGAGGTTAATCCGAATAAATATTGGAACTGAATGAATCACTTTGACGAAGTGCTGACTTAATCTATCTAGGATAGAATAGAATATAATAGACTAACCCATGAACTTTTTTGGTATTATTTATACCTTCACTCAATTTCCAGCTAAAACTAGTCTTGTTGTTCAATTTCTATGCCTCAGGGCAGTGGAAAATCTTAATCTTCCACTCAATCTAATCCAAGAATTTTATCCAGGGATTATTGAAACAAAAACAACAACACAAATCAAATCTCCGCTTTTTAGAATGAGTTTACAATGGTTAAAAATAAAAGCAACAGGAATGTAATTAGCCAGCCAACTTGTTTTTTAATCAAATTGATTAAAAAACAAGTGGTATAAGAAAACTATTTTAAAAACAATTTTATAAACATTAAAACGATCTATAAATAGGTAGGTGTTTTAATACACGTACTCTTTTTAATAATTAAAATCTTTTTTTTTAACTTTAGAAACAAACGAAATTAAAAGTTTTTAATTTTGGCAGTACAACCCTTGAATCGGATGTCAATCCGGTTCAATATATATATATGCAAATTAAATGTCCTTTAATTAAAAAACTATACATACATATAATTAAATAAGTGTAATAATGTTCAAGGCTAAATCGGTTTGTAACTAATCATTAAAAGCCACTCAACCCTTAGACAATATCAATACAATCAATAATTTCAAACTGTTGTCAAGGCAATCTCTTTGAGTGTTATTACACTTATTTGGCTGCAATTTGAAATTTATAATTTCAGTTTGTACTGTTGTATTTGACTCTTTATTAGTCTGCATTCAAAATAGGTTATATTTACCTGTTTAAAGAGATTTATTTAGACTTCTTTGTATCAATAATTTCAATCACTGTGGTGAAGTTGCAATCTTTATTGTCTATATAAGTATATTAAACAATTAATAAAGGTGGAATTCCATCTTTATTATGAAAAGGAAGTTGCCTTTATTGTCTATATAAGTATATTAAACAATTAATAAAAGTAGAATTCCACCTTTATTATTAAAAGGAAGTTGCCTTGACAATAGTTTGAAATTGCTGATTGTTTTGACATTGGGATTGTCTAAGTGTTGATTGGTTTTTAATGATGTATAATTAAATACAGCCTACTGCTATACTAGTAATAACAAGTAGGATAGAAAATCATATAACATTGCAACACTAGCCAAAAAAAAAATTTACCAGTGACTACTTCCAATCAAGATTAAGAATTTATATTCCAGTAGGTGACTCACATCCAATTAAGCTAGCAATTTGACTATTGGTCATTAAATGTGTATTTAACTATTTTTAGGTAAGGATAAACCAATAAAAACTCATCAGCTAGCCATAGTCTAGCATGATTCTTAATTCTTTTATTCTTTTTAATTTTAAATTTACATTGTCATTATGATCTGATTCACAATAATCATAATATTTCTGCCATGAAATGAAAACAAAATATTATCATTGCATCACTATTTACTTTCTGAATTATTTCTCACTTTGTTTCTGGTTTCCCACTTAAATATTAAGCTATACTGATTTTATACTTTTTACAGTCTTACAAGTTTATATTTCTCTGGTTATACTGTTCTGATCTTTTCTAAATCTTTACATATGTCAAGGTTGCATCCTATGCATATGATTTGTTTGACTCACTTCTCATTTCATGTGTGTAGACTGTGTCCATCTTGCAAACTTTGCTAACATTTTTGGATGAAAACATTCAATCAACTTCTTTAATATGTATCAAGTGATTCCTTCAATTTTTTAGAAACCTTCTCATCAATGATACTCTTTCATCAAGACAGTTAAATCTGGATGATTGTATCAATCTCTCCAATTATTGACTATCTTCTTGTCAAACAACACTAGTAGGTATACCTTCAGCAGTTGATTTACATCTCAAAAATTGCAAATCTGTATCATAATATTAACTATACCAACTTATGCTCTCATACCACATTACATTAGTTTGGAAAGCTCAAAATATGTTAGGAAAACCCATTTCTCTAATAAGTATTGCAATATTCATCTGGAAAGATGATGTAACCTTAGTAATTATATATATGTACTTCAATTTCAGAAACAATGCCCTTTCTTTATGATTTAATAAATATTTTTAAAGAGTAATATAACTAATTTATGAATCTTCAATGAATGAATGTCTCAAAAATACACTGTTCATACAACATTGATTTCCCTAATGATCTTTGGTATCTCAACATACATCATGCATACATACTTACATATTCTTCTCATAGCAACTTTTGAAACAAAATTTTCTTGCTTCATCCTCTTTTCATGTTTTTTTCTTAATCTATATCCACTGTTCATGTCCATAGTTTGTTTTCCAATAGATCTGTCTACATAATTATAACTTGTGTTATCTGTTGGAGTTTCCTATTGCCTCAAAAATCTCCATGAAAGGTTTTTACTCATAGATTTACTATGTAATGATGGTCATCTAAATGGCTGTGTTGTATCTCCATCCATTCTCTCCATTTATAATGTAATATTTTTGGTTGATGAACTCTCCTATGCAATATCTCACAGTATCAAAGTCTAACTGCAAAACAGCAAAAGGAATCCACTTTGCCTATGATCTGTGATGTTATAAAAGAATCCAATTTTGTCTATGGTCAGTGATCTTATATATATATATATTATTTATTCATGAAACACCTAAATTTGAATAACTTACTACAATAATTTGCAAGTTAAATTCTTGAAGAATTATTTGTAACAAACTTGCAAATAATGTCCACTTTCTTTTATCAAAGTCAATCTATTGATCAAAAAAAAGATGGATACTTTTATCTGAAAACATATTTTTATATGATAAAAAATAAACATTGATGCTTCAAAAGAGTGAAACATTACAACCATGGTAATTTTTGTAATTATTAATTAGCCAGTTTTACAGTTTCAAATAGTAATTAAGACGAAAATTCTAATAATTTTAATAAACCAGTAAATAAATGTATTATTGAATATATAAAGCTAAGAATACGAACTTATTCACTCAACAACTAAGTATGAATACATTCTGCAACATTTCAGAAAATTTGAAATACAGGCATTGTTATACCTGGAACTTAATTGTAAATATAGGGGATTTGAATGGATGGCTGAAAAGTTGGAGATTGGAGTAGATTGAAGCTTGTCCACTAAAGTATAAAGATTTCCTATCTTAATATAAACTGAGCACTGATGATATATGTGTGTGGCAGATGATAATCTGGACCAATAGATAAGTGCTGGTTCTGCACGAATACAGATATTGGTGATTATTTATTTTTTCTACATATGTGTGGTCATGTGTATCAGTAGTATGAAATAGTGTGGGTAGTTAGGATTGTTTGAAAGTCTGAGTTCAAATCCCCTATATTTAACATTTCATAAGTCAGATTCCTAAAAAATCATTTAAAATAAACTTTTAAACACCGTTCATTTTTTTCCAACTATTACCAACCTATTGGCAAACAAAAAATAGTTTCTATTATCTGACTACCAACCTATTAAGTAAATATATCAAACAGTGGCATTGGAAAAAATGAAACTTTCATTTAACTGTGATTTCAGTCATTTTTATTCAAGCTCATCACTTTAAATAACAAGAAGATAATTCTAATAATTTTAATAAGCTGGTAAATAAATTACGGCTAATAAATAATAGTAATTTATTTACCAACTTATTCAATTTTTTAGAATATGTATGTATAGAGAGAAAGAGATAGAATGTATCTAGACATTCTTATCTGGTGAATAAAACAAAAAAGGATAAACTTTAGCTCTTACTAACTGATATTTGATTGGTTTGATATATTTTTTTAATTATTCTTCTATATAGAAATACATGAAGAAGCGTAGGATTGCTTAAAACTGTTTTATTAATCTTTTAGAATATTTTCCACAGTAACTAGTCCAAATCACTCAAACCTTTATCATTCCGTACAATTCTAATATGTCTTTTTCGGCAGCTCCTCAGTGCGTATCTCTTAGCGAGGTTTTCATTTTGCAATAGCTTATTTAAATGCCGGTTTATCTTTTTTTTTTCATATGTCAAATGCGTTGACCGGGAAACAAACCCGGGCTAGCTGCTTGGAAGGCAGCTATGCTAACCGCTAGGCCACCAACGCTTGACGGTTTATCTTTTTTCTATACAGGATGTCCCATAAATTCAAAAATTGCATTCATATTCTTATAGATTATGTTGTAGGTGATGTATTAATTTAAATAATTCCATTCATATAAAATCGAAATCAAAAATAAACTTGTTAAAATTTACAGATTGCAACTAAGCGCGAGACAAACACGGCATTGTGTTAACAGATTTGTTTCCAATTAAAAGAAACACAATATATATAATAAACTATGCAGTGAACCTTTAAGAAGATTGACAGACAGCGCGAGTCAATAACACAGTTGCGTTAACAGATTTGTTTCAAATTAAAGGAAACAGAATTTATAAACAACAAATCATGCTGAGGATCTTAAGGAAATCACGTGACAACGCCGAACTATTTTTACTTATTTTTGCACGACGCTCAAAAAAGTATCTTTGGGATTTTCTTAGACGATGGATTATGGAACACCTGCAAACATGTGTTCCTTATATATATATTTTAAACTTATTAATGATATTTCTAATTTTTAAAATTACATTAATTTAATTTTAATAAATATAATTTTTTTGTAGATAATACAGTTCTCAAGAAATTGTTACATTTTATCATATATTTTTTATCAAATCATATTAAAAAATCATTATATAATCTTAATTGTTTTTTTAATCTTATGCAGCCTAATTAAATTAGAAATCATGTTTTTCAGCAATTTTACATTCAACCAAATTAAATTATTGCTGTAATTAAAATTTTCTTCAAATAATTGTTCAAAGAAAAATTCTTTATTATATTTATTTTGTAAGTCTCCGCAAAACTTATTCTCTTTAATATAAAAGGAAACGAAGATTATAAAGATAAATTTCTATCGTTGCTATTTTTTTTTTTTAATGTTTTAAGTTATTTTCTTAATATAAAATCGAAATATGTTATCCCTGAACTTGGGGTTTGTTGCGAAAAGTAATCCACATATTAGCTTGAATAGTCACTAAAAGAGAGTAAATAATCTTTTTTTAAAAAAAAAAATACTATTTACGAGATCAAGGTTACGGAATGGCATTGACTACAGAATTTGGAACACGATAGCGCGATAGACTGTTGGTTTAGATGCACGGATCGTTACCGACTTTGGCACTTGCTTGATCGCACTCCTTATGAGCTCTTGAGAAACGAAGCCATTAGATTATTTTTTTAATTATACTGACTAGCACTTAATCTCTGTGTTTTTGCCAAATAAAAGTGAAATAAAATGGTTTTGAGCTTACTAGTATGAGTAGAAGCTTACCCTCAAATAATAGGTTTGTCCTTACTATGATGATGAATGGATTCAACTTACTATAAGACTAGCTAATGAAATTGCAATAAAAGGAAATAATTGGCCAGTTGCATAAACGGGCAATTGAAAAGCTAGGTCGGTGAATCCGATTGTTACCTGTAAGGAACGGGGGGGGGGATATATACTAAAGTCCATTTGAGAGGGAAAACAGCAACAACTTTAGGATGTTCAGTTAACTATCAGACGTTGAATGGCAGTACATATTGTAACGGAATATAATATGCCGTTACACGAGGATTAGTGACATCTTGCTCGTTGAATCCGAAGATTTGCTGATAAGAGGCTAATAAAAATATAAAAGCTGAAGGATTATAATTCTTATTTTAGATAGAGCTGACTATTAATATACCGTTATAACTAGCTGTATTGCAGATTTCATGATGTAGAAGTCTGCAATAAATTTAATTTTCTGGATAACCAGCTGAGGCCTCTGGATGACAGTTCCTGACCAAATGCATGGCAAGTAGCGGTTTCATTTCAAAGACGGACAAACAATCTACAAAAGTGATCACGAAGATGGACCTCTAAATCTGCTCAAACCATAAAGTATGAACTCTTGTGTTTATCAAATAGAAACTTTTCTAAATTTGCAATTAATAGCTAAAAATAAAAACTCTTATCTGACTCAAAGAATGCAAAATCAATTATTAATATTTTTTATGCAGATGTTTAAGCAATCATTTCCATTTCTTTTTGTATGTGTCTGTGTGTGTGTTTGTGTTATGTGTTGATTAAAGTGTATTTTAATTTAAGTTGGGTGTGGATAGCTATATAGATTCGTTAGGTTTATGTTAGTTTAAGGGATTTTAATTTCAGGCTATTTGTTTCATGGTTAGGTCGATGCTTGTGGAGGGATATATGAGTGTTTATATCAATGTAATGTGAAGCATGTTTAGCATACAGGGCAACATGCCCACCTGAATGCATGACCCCAAAGAGGCAGTCATATCGTTGCAATGATTGCAAATGTATTTCCTGTGCCATTGACCCCTTCTAGCTCTGTGGAGGGATTATAAGTCGGCAGAAAGACCGCTCTCCCCCATACGTAGCACTCTTTATTTTATATACATGATTCCTTCACCGGACAGATGCCCATTCCTGTTCTGGACGAGGATCATGTCCTTCAAATAATATCATACTGTCAGATGCACATTCCTGTCAGCGTGGTTTTATGCTAGCATCTTCATATTGCATTGGTTGCGACTATATATCTGAAAGCAGGCGTTGGTTTGGCTACAAACTTTTAGTTTGGGATGGATTGATTTGTTTTGAAAAGTTATTAACTATGGAATCTATGTAGCTTATCTATACTCAACATTATAAAACAAACTTATTAAAATCCATCTGTGCAAATTTATAAAATTTAAATTATAAAGATAAAATAATAAATTTAAAATCATCTTTATTCCTCAGTTGTTAAATATTCATATATGTGTCAATAAATCTTTTTGTGTGTGTTAATTCTGGCAGTAGCTTATTTATTTATTTTATTGAAATTTTTTTTTTCTTGAAATATATTTTAAGAAGTTATATTAAGTTTCTGCTACTTCATGAGCTAGTGACTTGGGCTGATGGTCGCAATAAAATATATATTAAAAAATTTTTTTAAAACTTATGTATCTGCCTACTATATAAATTTTCTAGGTTCAAATGGCCTAGTGGTGCCCTGTATGGAAGATATGGCAAGACACGGTTCACCCCGACTGTTATAAAATGTATTGTCCAAAATATTGTAATATACAGCGAGGGATACTCAAGTCTGAAGCAGGAAGCTGCTACTTACAATCATCATCATACCTGCACATAAAGCAAGCTGGTTATGCCAGAATCCTAAAGATAAATTACAGCATTTCTTACATTAGTTCTACCATTAACAAGTATGACTTGCATGGCCCACCAACTATAAAGCAGGCAAACCATTGTATCTAAACGTTTGTATATATTGTAAATACTGTTAATAAATATCTTTATATTTATTTATAGTGTTATTTATAAATGACCAGGAATATTACTCCCCGCCATATCACAGTATTTCACTTGCTAGTCCCATCAATTTTATTACTAAAGGCCATGCCTTTTAAAATTATTGGAAAGGACCTTGTGGTGCAGAGATGATGCATACATCTGTCATGCTATGACCTGGGGTTCAAATCTAAACCAAATGAAATTTATTTCAATAGATTTAACCTTTTGAGCACTGATTATATAATTGGCCAAATGAGTTAAAAATCAAAACTTTTAATTGGACAACTCACAACTTTAACAAAATCAATTGTTAAAATAGATTCATCTTTTAATAATATAAATACGTTAGTTTCGTTTGTAAAAAGTATATTAATAATTTGTCAGATTATAAAAGTAAAAGAAAGTCTTTTCAAAAATAAAATTTGATTTATAATTTAAAAAATATTCAATTGCGGTGAAATTAAAGTAACGCTATTTTGACCAACCAAAAAGATTTCTGACGTAATCATTTTTTTTTCACTTTTACGTTACGATAAATATGTAGCAATAAATAAATAATTCTTGGAAACATCTTAACTATTTTTCTAAAATAATTTGATTTTTAGTATTATTTTATCAATAATAATTTGTAATTCAATTCAAATATTGTTTAAAATGTTGTAAACATTCGTTTATCATTTTCGAAATAAAACACAAAACGAACGTAACTTTTTACTTTTTGGCAGCCATATTCCTTCTTGACAGAATTTTGACAGCCAATAAGATTCAAGAAAAGGTGGTGAGAAGGCGGTGCTTTGGTTTTGTTTGACATATATGGTCATTTTTATTGATTTTTTACTTGTAAAATAATTCTGAAGAGGGCACCATCTTACAGAACTTTTGATTTTCTTTTCAATGACATATAATATGTATACATAGGATAAAAAGTAGCCAATTTAGAGTGATGTCAAATCTTCTCATTTTTTTATGAGTCAGGCAGCTGAAGAGCTAAAACATTTACTCTCGGAAAGCTGGCTTATAGCTCATCTAACTAAAGTTGTTAAATTGTTATTAGCAAAGCATAATTATAGATGAAATAAAAATGGGAAATTGCTCATCTACCCTCATCCATAACGAAGCCTGGTGAATGCTGCCTTCTTCTTTTCTTTTTCTGTATGAGGAGCTTCTAGAAAGAATGCATTTTTATGGACTACTTGTTTTAAAAGACTGGTTTATTTACTTATTTGAAACGGTCTATTGGACAAAGCCATAGTGCAAGAAGATAAAATTATTACATATAAATTTAAAAAAATACAAAATGAGAACCATGGAACAAAATAATAATACTAATGATAATGATGATGATGATGATGATGATGATGATGATAATAATAATAATAATAATAATAATAATAATAATAATAATAATAATAATAATAACAGCAGCAGCAGCAACAACAACAAAATGTAATACAATTATCAAATATTTTTATTTGAATATTTTTTTATTATGAAATTCAAAATAAGATTTTTTTAATATAAGGGGTTTAAATTCCATTTCAAAAATTAATCATCTAATAAAATGGATGAAAATAACAAAGTCACACACATAAGGCCTATTAGAAATTAAACTTTATAGAAACCCACAAATAGATCTATCCATGTACTTAAATATATATGGTTTTTCTGCTTTCTCACAAGATTCCTCTTTACTATTAGATGGATCAGGAATTATTATTATTAAAGAATGTTGCTTTCTCTCTTTTAAAATTATATATATATGAACAATAATTTATTATTACTTTTTATCATTTTGCAATTACTCTTAATATAGTATTTACCTATATACCTCATAGCCCTGCAGTTATTAATAGACTAATCCTTGTGTTAAATTCTTTACTGAATTCCAGCTGTACCCTACCATTCTCTTTTGAGACTTTAATATCAATTATCAAATATTTATAACTAAATGATTACGTCTTCTTAATTTTATTCTTGTTAGTGGCGGTTTTCTTTCTTCACATGTCATCTCCTTTCACAATGGTAAACATTCTTCACTTGTAGACTTTTTCTTCTCAAATATACATTTTATTATTTTAAATTAAAAATATAAATTTAGACACTATGCAACAATAAATAGGTTTTATAAATATACCATTACATACAATAGACCATATAACTAGATCAATTTTCCACTACCTAGTTTACTATCATTTGCAGATAAAATACACAAAAACAATTCCCAGTATAAAGCTACATATTAAACATTTAACTAAAGCATGCAACACAGCTTGTGACATACAACCATATGGTCCTTAATAAAATAGCGTTCAAGTCTCTAACCCTTATAGAAAATTAAAAATAACAATACAAAGAATAATAGACTCCTATAATTTATTTAAAATTGATATATTATTTATAATGACTCATTGTATATATATATTTTTTCTTAATAATATTCAATTTTTTTTGGTCCAATTTATATATATATATTCATATTGTAAGGGATTTGAACACAGACTTTCAAGCTTTCTTCAACTATCCACTCTATCTCATACAACCGATACACATGATCACACATGTGTGAAAAAGATAAATGATCTGCAGATCGTCATCTCCCATATATATATATATATATATATATATATATGTATTCGAGCACTGATTATATATATATATATATATATATAATCAGTGCTCGAATATTAAGATAGCAAATCTTCAAATTTTAATGGATAGGTTTCAATCTACTCCACCTTCCAACTCTTCAGCCGTCCATATCCTTGAAAATCTGATGATGGAATGCCCGAATCCTTTGATGATGCCAATATTAAGTCACTCTGATTTCTCATGTATAGAATCTTGTCCATTTAAATACAAAGAAGAGGGGTAGAAGAATACAGGCTGAATCTGTAATATTTTAAACACAAGTATATATTTATTATATATATATAATTGGAGTTATAGATATAATTATAAGAGATTTGAACCCAGACTTTCAAGCTTCTTTCAACTCTTTCTCATACAACTGATACACATGACCACACACATATGAAAAGATAAATGATCTCTAATATGTATATTTCGTGCTGAACTAACACTCCAAATATATAATAAATGCTTGTATTTAAAATGTTGCAGATTCAGCCTCTATCCCGCCCATCTATTTTTTGTGTATTTAAATCGACAAATCCTATACATGAGGTGTCAGAATGATTTAAAGTCAACATGGAAATGACAATAATATTTGCATCAACAAGGAATTTAGGCATTCTATCATCAGATTTTCAATGGTATACGTAGTTGAAGAGTTGAGGGTGGAATAGATTGAACCTTATCCTTTAAAAGTTTGAAAATTTGCTATCTTAATATAAACTGAGCACTGGTCATATATGTATGTGGAAGGTGATGATCTGGACCAATTGCTGAGTGTTGATTCAGCATGAAATATATATATTGGAGATCATTTATCTTTTTCACATGTGTGTGGTCATGTGTATTGATTATATGAGATAGAGTGGATAGTTGAAAGAAACTTGAAAGTCTGTGTTCAAATCCCTTATAATTATATCTAAACTCCATATATGCTTGTATTTAAAATATCATATATTCATATTGTAATTACTAAATTTTTTTCTCATTTATCATTGAATTTCTTCTTGTATTTTTTTTTATTTATTATTGTAATACTCAGTATTTGTCATAGTATATATGTAAACATTTTTACTTGTTAACCTATTATGTTTTTTCAATGATATTCCTTTGAAAACTAATAATAATAAAAATGATGATGATGATGACAAAATCAATATATGTTAAATCATTCTAGAAGCTTTTTTTTACAGTGAATAACTTGATAACTTCTCTATTGTATTGCTTTAGATGTAGGCTTTTCTATAGGAATTATTTCTAGATCATAGAATAAATATTATTTAATTATTTTGTTTTTGCATGATTATAGTACATACAAAGAGGATCCAAAAATAACTGGAATTTTGTAAGAGAAAAATGTATATTTATTTTTAGGTAAATTGAATTGCTTTAAAAGGTGTAGTTTGCTTAATGCAATGCACTAGTCTAAGTCTGTTTGTCACTTTTAAAGTAGTCCAGAAATACTTGCAAAATGATGCAATTTAATGCCTCCACCACCCCCCACCACCCTAGTTCTAAGTCCACACAAAAAAAAATTGATACATTTTTTTTCATTTGAAAGATTTAAAGAAAATTTGCATGAAGCAAAATCTAGTGAATATGGCTGATGGATAAGCTGGGTTATGCAGATTTTAATTAAAATGTTTTGCATTCAAGATTTTGAGTGATGACATTTTGTTGGGATGTAACTTGCCCTCTTTTCTTTGCCACAAAACAGGATATTTATGTTTTACCACATCACACAAATGTTACAGAACTTGCAGATAAAATGCCTGATTGTTATAAACTAAATTTGAGAAAAAAATGTTTGCATAAAAAAAAATCAATGTTGTTTTGACTTTGAACATGTGACGTTTTTAGGCATGTGGTAAATTTAGCATTTCAATTAAACCACTCACAAACTTGTATTGTTATGAGATCAGCTTACTTACAATCTGTTTCAAGCATTATAACTTTTTTCCTTGCTGTTTTCTGTAAATGGTAATAGAATTTCACATTGTTTGAATATTTCAACCATTATAATAATTGATAAATACGCAAAACACTCTTTACAAAAAACATGCTATGCTCCCCCCACCCTCATTTTACACAGTAATGTTATTTGGCAGATTGATGCAGAAGGACTCCTGAAAAAAAAAACAGTAGAAGTATATACTACTACAAGTGTGCAAACCAGAGAATAATTTTGGTTATTTTTGGATCCCCCTCATATATCTCAAAACAATTACTGAAAGGTGGGAATTGGGAGAAATCTCTTTTTTTCATATTTATACATGTGGCACCAAGTAGTGACAATGCGTGTAATTATTTTTATAATTTTCAATTTTAATGATATTTAAACTTTAATAATATACAGGAACTTTGAATCTTTTTTTAATAATTTTGATTGTAATTTGTTTTTCACTTTTATCACATAACTTAATCCACATCTGATATGGTTAGCAGTATATTATTTAAATGTTACAGACTTTTAATTTTTTATGATTCATTTTTCTAATTCACTTTTATTTATTACAGAGTCCTTTTTTCTTCTTTATTCATTATATTTTGATTATTTTCTAATTTTGCTTGTAAGTCTGTTTTTCTTGTAGATATCTGCTTCTATTTAAATGCAATCTACTTAATTTGATTTTATTATTGCTTTAGATAATCTGACTGACACAGATGGGATAAAATATCAACTGATCTTCATTTCTGTAGCAAATTCTTTTTCCCTTGCCACAGCTATGCCACCCATTGTAAGCATTAGTAATCAATATATATCAGATTGTAGTGTTTAATAGAGATCCCTATCCAATATGCCCAGACTAGTTTCTGACTTATGGTTTTCATCAGTGAGGAGCTTTAGGATCTGAGAGCATTGTTTCTGAATCTTTTGAATCTAATATAACTTTTCTCTAGCAGTGATCTTCTATTTATTTATTTTACTATCAAACATGTTTATATTTTCAGTCTATGCCAATATGCCCATATAAGCTGAAGTCATGTAAAAATCATATAATGTCTTGATTTAACTGTCATTTCCATCACTTATTTTGATGCAAAGTCCTGAAAGTGTATCTTTCTTATATTTGCTTTTTAATTTTTTTAAGAATTGTCTTTCAATACACACACATGCTCAAAAGTGTACAATTAATATACTATTTCTTGTAATATGTATACATTATAAGGGACTTCACAAGCTCCTCTGATTCTCCATGATATGGATGGTGAAGAGTTGGAGGGTGGGAAGATTGAAACTTGTCATTACAGTTTAAAGATTTACTATCTTAATATAAACTGAGTACTGATTATATATATTGTGCCATTACAATTTGGTCACTAGCCAAATTTATAGTAATGTGCATGTAGAAAAGGTCAAACAAAATCATCATCACAATTTTATATAACCATAAAGGAAGTTGTAGGGCATCCAAATTTAAACCCTACAAGGTCCAGTTCTAAAAGCTTTAAACAGAGAAAGAAGGGGTCAACAATTATATGCTTTATTTGTGTGTGTGTTGATAGAAAGGTAATACACACATTTAAACTATTTAATATTTAATTTTTTCTTTAAAAAGCAAAGTTATAATGCATACATATAGGCAATGTATGTGTAAATTATTTAATTGTTTTATATTTCAAATATTAAACATTTTAATTTTCTTTAAAACTAACCTATGCTTGATCAATTTTAATGTCTTATTCTATACTTTTATTTTGCTTTTCTTTAATTATAAGTGGGATTTAAAAGTTACAGATTTAATTAAATAATTGGGTTATAATTACTAAGCTAGCAATTATAGTATTTAAGGTTAGTTTATGAATGATTTGAAAGAATGCAGGATGTGTGTACATTACATACAAAATTTTACATTTCCTAAATATTGAAAGAAAAGGAAGTATTAAATCTGTTAAATTATTTTTTTTTGTAGAAGTTTTTTTTTGTTAAAACAGGAAATCTGTTTAATCAGATATCGATCTTTGTAGTAGATTTTTTGTAAATGATTGTCACTTTGGAGCTATAATTTTTGAAATTGTCTTATCAAGATCTAAAGAAGGAAGCTCAAAGATTTGAAGTGTTACCTGGATGTTAAAAGGAAAAAAAAAAAGAAAAGAAAGGAAATAAGAATTGAGTCTATTTTTTTTTTTTAAAACAAAAGTGTCTGGAAAAAGGATTAAACTTTTCAGTTGAAAAATACTTTGGTTGAAAATAAATTAGAGATCTAATTAAAACAAATTTGTCCAAAAATAGCAAGTGATGCTATCTCTGATTGGTTAAGTTAGCTAAAAATTGGATATAAAAAGCTGTCTTAGATGATTATTGGGATTGATTCAGATTATTAAACTATAATATTGAAGGTTGAAAATATAAGAGATGGCGGGCTAGAAAAATTATATGTATATTCCATTTGCCGGACCATCTGGAGGAAGCTGCACATCACCTAGGAAAGAAAAGATGTGTCTAAAATAATATTCTACACCTTTCAACTGACCAGATAAATAAGATGTTTTTAATAGAAGGAAGAAAGCATTCACCTGCATTCAAAGAAGATGAATTAATCTACTGATAAATATTAATCATCAAGTCCAATTAATTGTTCCAACAACTGATTTTAAACTCAAGAAAATTTACAAATGGGAAAACAACTGCTGTATTTCATCCACATGCTTGACAGGAAGAGAAGAAAAATTAATATAATGATTTCCAAATTATCCACTAAAGCAAATAACCTCAATAGAGTCATCATCATCAAATAGTTATACACCTCAAGAAAGAGATTGTTCCTAGTAAAACGAAATGGTAGCTACAGAAATATAAACATTATACAAGACAAGTTTGAACCCTTTGAAATTCGCCACAAACAAAAAGATCGTAATATGACTTTTTATATCTATTTTCTTTATGATATCAGTCTTAATAAACATTTTAGCAATAAAGTGGTATATTTTTATTTAAAGAACTTTTAAAGACTATTCAGATCGATTAAAACAAGAATGTCTTACTAATAATAACTTTGAGCTTCATAAATTATCTTGAATGTATCAAAATTATATGTTTATTAATTTTACAGTTATGAAATATGAATATGTAAAACAATTTTTTTTTTATGGTATTATGATTTTACGTTTTAACTGATATTATTATTTTTTTTAATAATATTTTGTTATTATGGGATAAAACACGCACATACATAATAATATTTTTATATGTGTATAATTGGAAGTGAATGTGGAATAATGAGTAGTATTAGAATATTAGATTATTTTGTTTCAAGTTCAGTATAGATTTCAGCGCTTGGAAGGGAGGGGGAGAAAATAATTTAAAACTTTTTTCTAAAACTTGCTCTTTCAATTTTACTAACATTTTTTTTTTATTCTATTTACATGTTGAATTTTAAAGTATGTGTGCTAATGAGCAGATAATATTTTTTGTCTTGAAATACTTTTCATGGTCAATGTGACGTCCAACTTAATACAAAATACATTTGAAGGGAAAGGGGGAAGAACTTAAAATTAATCTGAGGAGTGTTATATAACCAATTATTATTATTATTATTCATGTCAATTTTCATATTTATCTAGAAATTTTTATGTATATGTTAGAACTGTAGTAATAAATATTAGTTTGTTTTATTAAATGAGGCGTATATATTTCATTAATTGTAGTCTTTGTTAAGTGTGATTATTCATCATCATCAATGGTTGAATATTAGTTATTTAAGATATAATTAAGTATGCTAAAATTAAGCAATAATTATGCATTTCTTTATAAAATTTAGTTTTATGTTTAGGCTTAGTCCTAGAGCTGTAGTTGAAACCCTTGTCATTATCGTTATTATTATCATCATCATCATCGTCATCAACCTTTAATTAATGAGCTGTTTAACTGTTTAAAGGCCATAAATAAATATTGATTTTATAATATTTAGTGATTTCTTAGTATTATTATAACCACATCCCATCATCTATTTCATGCAAGGATGAGTGAATTGCCATCCTAAATTAGTTATATATAATCTGAGCTAGTGAACTTATAAAATATTAAAACACATTTGTTATGTTAAGATCTGAGAAATGATTTATGTCTAATATACTCCACTTTGGTTTAAAGATGTTTTACTTTTACCTAAATATTAGTGCTTATAGTGATATGGCTCAAAAAATCAAAATCTTCCATTTTATTATAAATAAAGTACCAAGAAGGGATTCAAACCCGGTACATGTGAAAGGTTATTGGATATAACCATGTCTAGATTCAGATAATCTAGTGGCGCCCTGCTAGACCATATTCACTTAGTATTTGTTTAAACATGCACTTAACATCAAACCAAGAAATGAAAGTGGATAAAACCTACTGCCTGTATACCTGAGTTATATTTTATTGAATTACTAGTGTACTCACTTCACATGATTGCTATAATACTTGTTATTAATAATTTGCTCATAATTTGTTTATAATTCTTATATATATGTTTTGGACTACTTTAATTTTGTTACAATATATATATGGGAGATAATGATCTGGGACAACTGATGAGTGCTGGTTTAGCATAAAATACATATATTGGAGATCATTTATGTTTTCACATATATGTGATCATGGGTATCACTTGTATAAGGTATGGCCACATTCTCTTTTAAAAATAGTAACAACTAACTGATATGTAAAACTGATAAATTAGTAGTTAGTGCTAAATATAGCTTAATAAAAATTATGGCATAAAAAAAAATCTTGCATATGCATTTAAAATAAATACCTTCATGATATGGGACATATACAACTCATTTAAAATATAGCATTATCACTACATCAATATTCTGAGAATTTTGTATAATATACTTCCTAAGTGATTTATTAAAAATTATGCCAAGTAAAAATGCATAAAATAATAATAATAACAATAATAATACCATTTTACAATATCATGAATATTTAAACTTAATAACTATACCTTTTTACCAAAATAAAAAAATAATAAAAAGAAAGTCCATCATCTTGGTTTTTACTATTTGATAGGATACAGTCACTGAAAAATAAAGTTCTGAAGTATCTTTCAGATTTTCAGCTTATTGTAATATAGCATATTTAATTTACATAAACAACATTTTACACAATAAAATGAAACAAAAATATTTAAAGATGCTAGCACAAATATACATGGCAAATTGATTAAATATATTTTCATGAATAAAGCACAAATAATGATGCTTATTTAATATTTCAGAAGAATATCATACATTGACTTCTTATATCTCTCAAAAGCACATCTATTAATGATAAGAATTAAGGAACTATCTTTTCAAAAGTCATTTTTAGAAAGAAACAGAATTATTCACTTTAATGCAAATTTTTTTTTAATGATTTCTTTATTTTCCTGGCAGTTTCAATTGTCCTGCAGTCTTCATCAGAGCAATCTTAATTTCATCTACCTTACCAAATTAAGATCATTCTGATGAAGACTACGTGACAGTTAAAACTGTCAGGAAAATAAAGAAATCATTTAAAAAAATTTGCATCAAAGTATATATGAGAGGAGTTAATGCAATATATATATATGAATACACCTGGGTCTCATTTTACGTGATAGATAGGTTCCTCAGAAAACACGCGCAAATGAAATCACGCAAAAATAGACGTAACTTACATTGAAAAAGGAGGGATGCGGTCTGTGATTTTTCAAAAGTCATGTAAAAGCAAAGCACCAACGTAAAATTACATTCAAATTCGCGCAAAAAAAAAAATAAGGAAATAAAATATGACCAATAAAAAATTTCAAATTTGAAAAAAATTGATACAAGACAAACTTTTTTTAACTATAATATTTAATTTTATTCAAAATAATATATGTTTATGCATAATTTACAGTACAGTAATTTACATTTTTTTATACACGTTTTAATTATTATGATTTTCTGGTGACAACGTAATTAATCTTTGAGACGATGATTTTATTAATTGTTTACGAAGCTTGCAATATCCAGACATACAATCATTTAGCTCTTGTGGAATTTAAGAGCATGTTAATGATTAGTGTCCTTAATAAGAAAATAATAATTGATTACATTCTTTTTTAAAAACCAAAAACAGCATGTGATTTAAAATGCTTACGTTCTTTTTTAAAAAGCAAAAACAGATTGTGATTTAAAATTCTTACATTCTTTTTTAAAAAGCAAAAACAGAATGTGATTTAAAATGCAAAATTAACATGCACTATGTTTGAACAAATTTACATTACAATCTTGTAAAATTTAATATGTGTATACATAAAATGTGGAAATAATGATTTTAATTTCATTATTGCATAAAATATTACTATTATAAAGCACTGAAAATATTGAAATTACTAAGATGAAAGTCGAATTCCATAATGTGCTATTACTCTCAATATAACGTAAGTGCGCAAAATTTATTATTTAAAGTAATAGCGCATTATCGGAAATCGACTTTCGGTGAAACGCGAATCACGTAACTTCAAAATCATGTTATATAAGTCTGCATAAAAAGAGACCCAGGTGTATAAGAAAAAATGCAAAGAAAGTAAAAGGAGAAAAATAAGAATATACTTCTAAAAATGAAGCAGGATTCTAATAACAACAATAAAAGAGAGCAAATATTTTGGAATACATGGAGAATAATAAGTTTATAGATAAACTTTTATTCTAATAATTTAGGAGTGGTCACATTTTAATTATGTAATATAATTTATTCTGGCTGTTGATAAAATCAATAACTTTGGAAATAATAAATTCAAAGGAATACATTTCCATTGTATTCCAGGAATGTGATATTTAAAAATACATATGATAAAACAGTACAAGTAAATATGTTTAACTAGCTTGAAATAAACATAATAAAGATTTTTAGCAAGTAAATCAATTTCTGGTCACTGCTAATAATAATAATAATAATGTCATTTTAAAGACAGTAACTTTTTAAATGATTCATCTTTTAATAAATAAATGTTATTCTTAAATAAATGTTTCATAACAATAATGTATGTTATATACATTTAAAGTCATTCATCTTTAGAGTATTTTTTAAAAATATATGTATAAGTATGCAAATAATATAAGTTTTCCAAGAAAACTACTGCATTTTAAAAGCTTGAAATAAATTAATTATTTTTTATCAATACATGTATGAATTCAGGTAAGACATTTATAAAATATTTCATAATTAGGAAACAGGTTCTGCTATTTGGATTAAAAGTTTTTTCATTTAAAATGAATTAATTCCAAAGAAAACCTTTTTTAACATGAAAAATTTTAAAAATATTCTTCATATAAAAGTTGCTTAAAAATAGTTATAAAAATATAAAGTCTTTAAACTTCTCAATGCTTTCAGCATATCTTTTAAAATATAATTCTGTAATATCATCTACCTATACTATGGAAAATAGAATTAATAAAAGTTCTTACATAACAGGAATGATAACAGCACTTTTTTAAAAATCTATCAAAGTATTTAATTCTAATGAAAACAATTTAATTTATGTTGAATATTCTGGTGGCATTCTCATAATGCATGTTCTGTAATATAATTTCAAGTGTTGGGAAGTTTAAAAATTTAAAGATTATTAAGACTAAATCAGGTTAATTAAAAAATTCGTTTTTTTTTTTAAAAAAAAAACTTTAAAACAAAATAAAATTATTTAAAAATTGTTACAGTTTAAACAAAAATGATAATTAGTTAATCTTTTCTGCACGCAAATACTAAGCAAAAGAGTGCAGGTGTATTCACCAGCTTTATTTAATAACCTAAGTCATGTGACCAATTTTGACGGCTAGAAATTGACATTTTGATCACATCCCGTTGACCTACTTATCGAAACGGTTAAGATTTTTTAGAATTTACTGGCAAAAACAACAATTAACGCCATTCTAGAACTTTTTAAAGACGATCGTCTAGACTGAAATCTAAATAACCAATCAATTGATAATTACATTATTTTTAAAAAAAACAAATTATTTAGCAAAAAATACAAATGTATTATAATAAAATGAACAATATTACATAAAAAAAATACATCATTTTAACAAAATATTACCATATATTATTTTTTAAAGTATTTTTTAAAAATAAAATCCCAGAATATTAGTTAATTGATGTTTAACTTTAATATTAAATTTAACAATGAAGTTTTTTGAAGAAATTAAAGCTTTTCCACGAGTGCATCCATACATATCCCATTCTTTATTTAAAAATCGCTGGTTTTATTTTAAAACTATAAAAAAACATCACTTAATCACCATTTCATAAGCATACACAACCTGTTAATAACCATAGCAAACTCTCCACACAGTAATGCCACCAAGAACAAGCATTTGTAATCAATGGATACAGGAAGATTTGCACATAAAATCCATATCTAGTCCCTAGTCATCCAATATCTCCAGACTAGTTTCTAGCTTATGGCTTTCATCAGTGAAAAGCATTAGATTTGAGATAGGGATTTTTTTGCACAAACCTGCATCCATTGATTACAAAGGCTTGTACTTGGCTACACTATTGCATAGAGAGTTTGCTACACACATAGTCTAGAAATAATGTATTTCACATAATTGATCATGTATTAGTAGAGAAAAAGGGAATGAATAAAGTATGGAAAATTAAAGGTGTTTGATAATGAAGAGAGAATATGTAATAATGATCATAATTTCTTTATAATAAAAATGTTTAGAAATGTGATGGAAAATAGTAATAAAAGTAGAAAGGATAGTGAGAGATATGGATGGAGAATGAATGATAAGAATAAGTTAGAAGAATATAAAATAAAAGGTGAAGAAACCATGGAAGAGTTAGTTGGGAATGAATATAAGAACTGGGGTGGTGAAGTAGAAAAAGTGGCAAATAGGATTTAAGTGATAATATTCAAAAGAATAAAAGTAAACAGGCAAAAACTCTCCATATAGTAGTGCCACCTTGTGCTAACCAGAGTAATCAATGGATGCCAGAAGGCTTGTGCATAAAATCCCTATCTAGTGCCTACTCATCCAATATCCCCAGACTAGTTTCTGGCATCCATTGATTACTCTGGTTAGCACAAGGTGTCACTACTATATGGAGAGTTTTTGCCTGTTTACTAACAGTTATGTGCTAGCATGAGATGGTGATCATGTGATGTTAAGAATAAAAGTAATAGGAAAGTATTAAAAGTCTAAAAGAGAGGGGGAAAGCATGCAGAAAATATAAATGTGTTATTAAGAACGAAGAAAGTGAAAAAGATGTTAATGTTACATGGGAAAAGTATTTAAAAAAAGAAGTTGGCTAAAATAGATAAGTATAGAGAAAGAATAAAATTGAATAGTAAATGTTTGGAGAATATCAATAAAATTGGAAGAGATGGGAGTAAAAAATTTTGGAAATATATTAAAAGAAGGAATATATGGGAGAGAAATATAGTATTACTAAATGATGAGAGAATAAAGTATAGCTCTAGAAAAGAATTAGGAACAATCATAAATAGGTATTAAGATGTTAGATGTAAAGGACAGAGTGATATCAAACATAAAAGCATATAATAATGAAAATATTAGGCTTACAGAAGCTGGATTTAATGAGGTAAAGAAGAAATTGAAAAGTGGAAAGGCAAGAGGTTTAAATAAATGGGCTGCAGAGATGGTGATGAATTTAGGAAATAAAGCAAAATTAAACCCATTATGTTTTAATAAGATGGCACAGGAGAAAGAATTTCCAGATAACTGGAATAATACAAGAGTAAGGTTACTATAGGATCATAGAAAGTTAAACAATTTTAGACCAATAATGATAATGCCAATGTTATATAAAGTTTTGGTATATATATAGTGGCTGAAAGGGTCACAAAATGAATGAAAGAAAATAATATAGTGGGAGAAATGCAAGGAGGTTTTTAATTTGATAGGCATATAGAAGATAGTTTATTTGTAGTTACACAACTTGTAGATATGAATAGGAATACAGGTAGACAATTATATATGATCTTTATAGATATAGAAAAGGAATATGATAGAGTAAATAGAAATAGATTATGGGTAAGTTGAATAGATTTGAGAATGAATGGAGCTTTAGTGGATCTTATTAAGAGATTGTATAAAAATAATTATTATACATATCAATTAAGAAATATAGAATCAATTAAAGTTATAAATGGGATGGGACTAAGGCAAGAATGAATTATGTCACCTATTTTGTTTTTGTTATATTTGAGAGAAATGGATAGAGCAATAGTAAGACTAGAAAAAAGGGTAGAAATACCATTAATAGGTGGCAAGAGAGCATATACATTATCAGGTCTTTTATTTTCAGATGATATCTTCTTGCACACAGAAAGTAGGAAATATATGGAAGTTATTCTGAAGACATGTGCAAAAGTGGGTAAAGAAATGGGGGTTAAATTTAGTCAAGAAAATTTAAAACTAATAATGCTAGGGAAAGAGAAGAGAAATAATTTTTATTGGGGGATATAACAGTAAATGTAATGAATAGGTATAACTATTTGAGAATTGTCTTAAGTTTTCAGAGAAATTGCTTGAATGAATAAAAAAAATTGATAAATGAAGCAAAGAAAGGAAAGGGTCTGATAAAGAAATTAACAGTGTTTTCATATAATAAATATGATGTAGCTAAAATTTATAGAAGGGAGTCACAATAGCAGGGTTAACTTATGCTAACAATGCATTATGTGTTAGTAAAGGGGTTAGATTATTTAGAAAAAGTACAAAAAGAAGTAGGAAGACATGCATTAGATGCTGATGCATGAAAGAAGGCTATTCAAGGAGAATGGGATGATCAAGTTTTTATATGAGAGATGCAAAAAACAAAATTAAATTGTTCAGTAGATTGCAATTTAAGATAATAAGAGAATAGCCAAAATAGTATTTAATTGTGTTATGGGTAAAGGATAGATTACAAAATGGGGTGAGAAATGTCATACAATATGCAGAAGATTTAGATAAAGAATTTATATCAGTATATTTATACAAAAGGTGGAATGATTGTGTTAGAAGAATTGTTGAGTGTTATAGTGGCAAAGAATGGCATAGAAGAATAGATGCATTAATAAAAAATAGGAGTTGGAGAGATAGAGAACTAATAAGAAGAGTAAAAAGACTTTAAATATATAAAAAAGTAAGCAGAATATTGGGTATATATGATAATAGTAAGGAAAGTAGTTTACTGTTTAAGGCTTGAAGAGGATCTTTAGCAACAATGGAATATACATATAAATGGAAAAATATAGGTGAGTTAGTCTGAAAGTTATGTAAGGAAGGCATAAAAAATATTAAGCATCCGTTAATTGAATGTAAGTGCCTGCAAGCAGAAAGGATACAAATAATGAAGTTGTGAGAGAATAAATATAAACAAAGTGATTATACTAAAAGTGGGTTCTTGATTTTTATGCTGGGTTTGGGAAAAGATAAGGGGATTTAAAAATAAAGACCATAGACTTGACTAAGATTATGTTGTGGAGGTGGGATGGAGCAGGGAAGTGAAGAATATGGGAAAAACTTAGGATGGGGAATGACAAGAGAAGATAAAATGGCTAACAGGTTTCTCTGGACATTGTGGCTGAGAGATTCCTGTCTCTAAAGAAGGAGAAGCCACGGTGCATCAGATCACATTGTTATTAGTTTTATTATAATAATTAATTTCTTATTTCCTTTAATTAACTAAATTTTAAAATTGTTTAATTAAATTAATCTATTACAGTTAATAATGAACTTTTTACAAATAATTTAAACATTTGCAACCTAGTTTTAAGGGTTTGAACTTGTCTTTAAAGTTTTATTCTAATATTAAGATTTTAATAAACTCTAATAACTAAACTAAGATGCTTTCAATTTTAAGATTTTAAAATTAAAGTCATTAGTACTTCAGGTTAGTAATGACTTTAAGATTAAGCATTTAAAAATTAAAATAGAGCTACTTAAAGGATTCAAACATTATAAACTGGCTTTTAAGATTATTTTATAGATCATAAAAAATATGAAAGTTCTTCTAAATTGGCTAATCAGAGATGTAAACATTTAATTATTAAGTAGTGATAAAGTTTATTTATCATAAATTTAAACTATTGAAATTTTTTTTTAATACTGTGCTACTATAAATCTTGACCTTCAGCTTTAAGACAAAAGCTGAAGGTTACAATTCCCTCAAACTTAAGGATGAAAAAATTTATACATAGCAGACTTTCAATCCTTTATAACACAGCAGGGTTTTCAACAGCAATTTGAGAAACATCGTATTACCATTACACTACATTTTAATATATGAATTTTTTTCTACAATATAGGCTTTTTTATACTTTCACTCCAATATGTAAATATACAGGGGGTTTGAACTCAGACTTCCACATGACCCTCAAATATTCACTACATTGTAAAATTAATTCTAATTTACATTTCCAAGATAACTATTCATTTAAACATTAAGCCAACTATTCACCCCTATCATGAACAGGTTTTAAGGTACATGTATTATAGGTACATCTCATTCCATCAGGTGTGGACAACATAAATGCATTTTTCTACCTGACAACTTATTTAATATGGCCTATTGTAGAGATTAAAAAAACTTTTTGAATGTATGTTTCTGAGCATTGTTAACATGTGGGTCTGAACTAAGACATAAACTTTAAATGGATGTGAACCAGGTTATGACTGATGGACATGTTATTCACCCAACATTTTTAAGATTAACCCTAGTTTTTTTTTTTAATCTAACTCACAGTCAATGCTTATAGCAATAACAGGTAAGAGAGTCTTTATAACTAATGGTTCAGACCTCCCAAAATGTAACTGAATCAGGGTACATTTTGTCAATTCATTAATAGTGACATTTATATAATTAATGATCTCAGGTAGATTACTGACCCACTGCCTATGATTTTGTTTAATGTAAACCCTGAACAGTCTCCCTAATTCTCACATTATTCGCTGACATGGATTTGATTGAGAATTCCTAATGGAACTCATAATACTCCTTGATGTTTTGCTTTTGAATCCACTTTTTGCAAGTGTTGGATATAAATGCAGTACATGATCAGTTAAAATGGAGCTTGCCACCAAAAAGAATCAGAGATTTGTGAGTCCCTTAATCATATTTTTGGCATCAGCCTTGGGAAATGCGTAAGCAAATATGTACTTTGTAGAAACATTGTACACTAAAATCAGGATATGCTAATATGATTTCATTTTAAAAGGTGACTTTATTTTTATTAAACTCTATTCTCAAGAGTCCACTTTCATCTTTCAGACTTTCTAAGAAAAACAAATAAATTACCTGTGTCAAAAGCGAAGTTTTTGTAGAACTTGTGATAATAATTATGTTGCCCCCCAAAAAATGATCTGAACTGTTCTAGACACAGGAAATAATATTACATCCATCAGTCAGCAGAAAAGTTAGAACAACTTCTTTCACTATAGATACATTTTGAAACAACTATCTTAAATGAGTAAGATATACATAACTCATATTATAATGTTATAATTTAACTTAAGCATACACATTTTTAGATATACTTAAACTTAACTTCATATATATATATATATATATATATATATATATATATATATATATATATATTGTAAACAAGACTTGATAAATTTGCAATCTAATTGATTAAATATATTTCACTCATTCTGGTATAATGTGGATATTAATAGTTCCCAATATGTACAAAATTGATTCTAAATATATTCAAGTTTTAAAACATAATAACTCTCAATAAGAGATGAAAATCGGATTAATAATTAAATAATTATAAATATATTTAATTGTTTGTTTCAATTTTATTTGATTTATTATTATTTATAAAACATAGCGCTGCAAAAATTAATGCTTATTATATTAAGTATATATCTATAACAACATTGTGGACAAATAATTTGTTTATATTGGATATTTGATCATTGAATATATATTGCACATTACATTACATGAAACAAAACTCATATTATTATTTCTAGTGTGGAGATTCAAAAAGGACAATCTTTAATTTAAACAGTGATTTGAGAAATGCACTTTTTAAAATTTTAAAGGTGAAAGACAATATGATTATGCAAAGAAAAAAAATTATAAATGAACTTATCTGATAAAAGGTATTCCTTAAAATTCTAGTATAGTAAGAAGGTGATCTGAAAACTTTTAAGGTGATCTGAAAATTTTTGCATTGAAAGACAATTATAATAGATTTCAAAAAATAAGTTTTCTAATGACCTTGGATGTTTATAATTAGTTACTTATATATAGTGAGATGGTGATCTGAAAACTTTTATGGTGATCTGATAACTTATAAGGTGATCTGAAAACTTTTGCACTGGAAGATAATTATAATAGATTTCAAAAAATAAGAAGTTTTCTAATGACATTGGTTGCTTATAAATTTCTATATATATCAGTTACTTATATATTTCCATATATATCATTTTTATTTTTTTGATTTACTGTATAATAATAATTTTGCCAACTTATTCTAGTATTTCTAATACATAGCTTCATGTACCCACATTATAGCAGAAAATTTCATTATCTATCTATCAAGTGCTTATGACAACCAACAGCCAATCAAATCTTGAGCACTGGGACAGAGAATTTAACAAGAAAAGAGCAGTTCCACTCTCTTCTTTACTTGTCTCTCTATATATCCAAGCCAGTCCAAAAGTACTTATATCTGAAAGGATGAATCTTAAATATCATCACACTTAATTATAAACATACAGCGTGAAATCTTTCGATTTACTACACAGTAGTTTTTGATGTTATAAATTTGCAGCAATTTATGTAAATAATATTATTTTATAAAGCACAGTTATAATTTGAACTCAGTGAATTAAATGTGATGATATTTAAGATTCACACTTTCAGATATAAGTACTTTGGACTGTCTTGGATATATAGAGAGACAAGTAAAGAAGAGAGTGGAACCGCTCTTTTCTTGTTAAATTCTCTGTCCCAGTGCTTAAGATTTGATTGGCTGTTGGTTGTCATAAGCGCTTGAGAAATTTGCACTCTCTCAATTTAATTTCAATATCAACTGCGCTTTATAAAATAATATTATCTATCTATCTTATGTCTGTAGTTATCTTAATATCTTTTAAAATGCAATTGAAGACTTACTTGTTCATTTATTTCTATTTTTAATGACATTTCTTCACCAAATTTCTTTCAACTACTTAACTCTCTCATGTCCATTCTCTATGAAAAAAAGCTTGGGCCTCCTCATTGTTAGCAGATTCTCAGTGACAATCAGATAAATAAATATTTTATACTTTATAACTTATGAGATCATTTTATTTGTGCACCAAAGTAATGCAACAATAATGAAGCCTTTTGGCATTATGTTTATTATGTCAGTCTTAATTCAACACCATTTATTTTATTACTTCAATCTTAATTTAACTGACAAGAAGTTTCATGTCTTTTTTCTATGTCTTTTAAAATCAACCATTAAACTTTTGCTTACCAGAATAGATATAAGTCAACAACAATCTAATATTTCTGCCTGAATCTGGGCTTCTATTGAACTGAAGTTACAGTTTAGCACAAGTAATTAGAAACTTCTGAACTTTCAAATTAACTGTCATATGATTGGTCATAATTCATTTACAGCTTTCAATATTGATTAGATATAGGTTGTCAGCATGTTAAGTTCTTTCAAAGACAATAGAGTACTATGATGACTAATGAAGTCCTTGATTTATCATCAATAGGCATTTGTTATACTTGCCACTTTCTTACATTAAAAATTTAATATTTTACATTTTAAAGATATTGTAATGGTCATATTTGCACATTCACACAACAAAATTCAGAGTTCTGGCAAATTATCCCAATGCTGATCTAGATAAGGAGTTGAGACCTTGCATCAGATCACACCTCAGTTCCTTCACCAATGCTTCATGATTTACTACCCTGTGAATTCCATATATGAGATTACACTCAGTCTCCTTTAATTCATGAGCCAGCAGTAGGACAGAGTGGAATATGAGACTCAGGGAATAATCAATAAATTAGTAATTAACTAAATAAACACACACACATACGGTTAAATGAGATAATGCATAAATTAATAATTAAGACTAAAATGAAATAGATATGAATAAGATTTGGGATGGACTATTAGTAACACACTAAAAATTATTATAAGTTTAATATCTTTAATTATTAAATTATAAGTTAATTAATACAAAACAAAAGTGCATTGGGATTTTACACTCACGGGTATCTTATAATGATGAGCCAAGTTAGTTCAGGGTTTTATCTTTTATGATGCACTTTAATCAGTTAACTTTAAGTTTATTACAATTAATATCTATGGTTTATAATAATGCCTGAATATGGTATGTTATCTATTCTATGTTTGCTATGAGTTAATCTTACAAGAATGATGACTGACAAAATATAATTTATTTTGATTAACTTATACATAATGAGCAATAAATGTGCTCCCTATGCAGATTATTACATAAATTGATCTGGTATTCAGTTCATTTCTGAACT
Source organism: Epiperipatus broadwayi (assembly GCA_028023455.1). Taxonomy (NCBI): domain Eukaryota; kingdom Metazoa; phylum Onychophora; class Udeonychophora; order Euonychophora; family Peripatidae; genus Epiperipatus; species Epiperipatus broadwayi. Next base: position 40,334 of record JAQFVV010007212.1, on the reverse strand, counting down.
GAATAATAATATGGAGGGACAAACTGGTGTTTGTAGCGAAGCTTCAGACACTAAGGTGCTACTTTAACTAAATAAGATTTGTGGGATGAATGTGTAATTAGTCACAGGATTCAGTATCAAGTACTTGGTTCCCTTGGACTGTATGACTTGCTATCATAGTATGAACCTTAGTTCAGGATATTGGAGCAGCTTTACAAATTTGTCTCTGGACTCTGGTTCTCCAGTTCTGGAGAGGCTGTCCAAACTAATAATAATGGGATGGTATTTCACCATAAGACCATTTACAAAGAAACATAGCAAGGTGTATTGCATGTGTTGTGCTTTGTAAAGACAAATTCATAATGCTGACTAAAATAATATTAATATTACAATTAAGCTAGTGCACTAAATAGTTTAGTTTCATTCTGTGAAACTACCTTATTCCAGTTCACTAATTAGCATATTTAAAACATGCTAAGAAGGGTTTTACTTAAGTAATCTAGTTTAAAAATTACATCTGGATAGTTTATATAATAAACTAAGGAGGAGAAAAGCATATTTGGGGATTTACTTTATTTATAAATCATATGCTTTTATAATATCATTCTTGTGATTATTAACTATATATATTTATTAACATGCAAATCTTAATAGTAAGCTAAGACATAGTAGCTTAACTAAACACACACACACATATATATATATATAAGAATAAATATCAAAATGGAGATTTATGTTTGCTAAAAGCAGCATAAATCAATTACAGAAGAGCTTCTAATCATCTCTCTAAAATTTACTAATAATATTAATTTCCATTTTGAATTATGGCATATCATAAAATCAATTAAATAAATGTAATAATAAAAGAGAAAAGGCATGACCACACATTAGAAAGGCATATATGTAATAAATAACTGGTCATAGTTATTATATTTAGGAAAATTATTTTGAATCATAATTATTAATTTAAATAGGCAAGATTATTACAGTTATTATGATTATTATTAATTTAAGGTTACATTAGTTTTATAGTACATAGTTTAATTAATTTATTGAGAAAACATTTACAAGTTGTAATTTATGAACATTTAACAATATAACTAGCTTTAGAAACTTTATAGCTAGCTTTAGAAACTTTAAGAACAATTTTATTTTAGATTTAATTTTAAAGAGTTCTGCAAGAAGAAATGTTACCAATCTTCTTCTAGCTGAGTCATCTGGAAGTTAGTGGCACTGTTACTTCTCTGGGCAGACTGTTCCCTGATGTCTTCTTGGCAGACTGTTGGTCTCAAACTCCTCCATCCAATAGACGAGTTTTCTAAAGGAAGACAGCAAATTTGGTAGTCTTTTAGCCACTCATTTCCATTATCAAAATGGGCATAGTTCCTGGAAGCATGTGCTTGATTATGTAGAAAGTGAACTTTCAGTGGTAAAATTTGGTTTTTTTATATTAACTCTTAGATCCCTCCCCCTTCTGCAAAATCTCTTAACTTGTTTACAATTTTAAGTTTTTAATCTTGAGATTTAACATAGTTTTATTACTTTTAAAATTCTGCATTAAGATTTTAGAAAAGACTAAAGCAAAATTTAATGAATAGTAAAATAGTGCAGGTTAAATAATTTTGCTTTGTCCTAAAATCTACTTTAGACTTATTTTAAAATCATTTCTTGCCCCCCACACAACTTAAACAATGTTTGTATGGTGTGATATTTTCCAAGAAACATGCTATCTTTTAAAACATTTAAATTATGTAAACATTCTGTTATATATGTATTCTAGTCACCTTTAGAATTGAAATTATATACTAGTTTTAAGCTAAATAATAAATAAATTTATACATTTTCATTTTAATAAATTAAAGATTTATAACTAGTAATTTGATTCTAATGCTTATAAACAGTTTTGATTACAGCTTCTTCACATATATATGTGTTCATACATATACAATGATACATACACAGATACACATTTCATTTAAAATACACAAAAATACACAATATACATCCATTAATATACGTTATTATATGTAACTATAAGTAAATATAGGTGGACTTGGAGAGGTTTAAATCTATGATAAACATTACTATGGAACATAGTAGGTGAAATGGGATGCCAGTCAATAAATAACGTTTCAATGTATAAATTATTATTAATACAAACTAATAATATAAGTCAATAAATAGTAACAAATTACAGACTTTATGTTAATTTTTTATTTCAAAATATTAATTGTTTATTTAATAAAAGTTTATATTTCTATTTATTTGATTATATAGTATACATTTAAGCAATAAATATTTACCAACTTATATTTTGAATATATATTTCTTTTCAGTTAAAGTGGTTTTGCCTTCCAGAAAACACTTGTCCAAAATATGTATCATACCTAGCAATTTATCGAATATTTACAGCTATGGCCACTTTCTTTATAATTTGCACATTTTTAATGCTAAATGTTCAGACATCAAGGAATTTTCGAGCAAAAATACATAATGGGTAAGAATACTAAGAATGTAATTAATTTATACATACTTTTTAAAATTTTTTTTTTTGTATTTTTATTGTTTTTATAATTATTGTATTAGATTAAAAGTTAAGTGTGTGTGTGTGTATGTATGTATGTAAGTATATAAAAAATAAATTTGAAGAGAATCTCTTGAATCACTGATAATACCTTATGAATTATGTAGGAAGATGGTTATATTTCATTTAGATGATGATTTTTAGAATCTCATTTATAAAGGTTATCCATTTCTACTGATTTGATGATTCCCAGTAACACATTTATAAGGACTGTTTGTTTTCACTGAGTTGATGATGATTGTGGTGCCTCATTCATAAAAGCTGCTTGTTTCCATTGACTTTATGATGATTTCTACTGACTCATTCATGAAAGTTGTCTGTTTTCATTGATTTGATGATGATTTTTGGTGTTTTATTCATGAAGCCAGTTTGCTTCAACTGAGTTGATGATGATTCCTGATGTCTTGATCATAGGCTGTTGTTTCTATTGAGTTGATGATTTATTTCTGGTAATTCAGTTATGAAGGATGCTAAACTATATTGTGTTGATGTCTTCTAATGATTCATGCATGAAGGTTGTTATACACCAATGAGTTGATGATAGATACTGATGTCTCATTTTTAAGATTGTTAGATTCTATTGACTTGATAATGACTTTTGGAACTTGTCCATAAATTCTACTGACTTACATACTCAGTTGACAATGACATTTGATGACTGTTAAGCTTCATTAAGCTGATGATGACTTCTGATGACTTGTGTATAAAGGTTGTTAAACTTCATTGAGATGATTATGATTCATAGTGACTCGAACATGAAAGATATTATAGTCCATCAAGTACATTATGGCATTTGGTGATCATGCATAGAGACTCTTTAATTTTCTTTACATAAATAAAGAAATTGATTATTATATTTTATATAGTATCATCATTAAAATCATTTGATGATCCTGTTACTAATAACTGTACTATCAAAGTTGTATTATGTAAACCCTTTCACTAGGGTATGATAAATCCACAAACAATGGAACTATACAATTGAGGGAGTATATATTTTGTGATGATTCTAAATATCTTAATAAATATACAATTGATACTTTGTGATAAACCTAAATACAATAATAAATATATAATTTAAAAGAGTATATGTGTATATATACATAAACTTTTGGTCCCAATATAGTATGTGCATTATATTTGATTTTCCTTCCAGTTTCTTCTTTTACCCATCATGCTGAGCAACTGAAGCCATGATGGGAAAACTTTGATATATTGAACATTTGTTGGAAATCTTTATTTTTATAAAAGTACATAATACTAAAGCACAAAAATTAATTGTAAATTACAAATTTGTCTATAAATCTTTTTATTAATTGTAAATTACTTTTTTAAGAAACATTTTTACTTATCCTTTACATTTTTAATTTTCTTAATTATCTTTCAAAATAGATAAAAATTAATGCCAACTGGGTAAATGTTGAATTTTGTAAAATACATTAATAAAGAACAAATCCATTGTAAATTACTTTCTTTAAACACTTTTATTCAACTTACATTCTCTGTGTGTTTGTTTATTAGTTTATTTGTGTGTGTGTGTTTACTTCATAGATATAGTTTAAGTAAGATGCACAAGAGAGCAGTTTAGAGATTAATTTGGTTTTAATTGAAAGCTTTTAAAATTGAACTTAATACATTTTAAATAATGTGCAGATTTTTTTTATTTCAGTTAAAAGCTTGCATTAATTTAAAATAAAGTTACTTTACCACTTACTTTAAAGTAAAATTGTAAGTATTAATGAAAATTACTTTACAATATACTTTTATTAGGCACTTTTTTTTATAAAAAGCCAGACTTAGAATTTCAATATGTTTTAACTAATGTGTACATTTTTTATAATTTAATATATCAATCACACAGTTCTTTTTTCCAAAATAGTTCATAAATATCCAATATAGAAATAAAACAAACAAACTTCTTTTTAAAACTTGCTTTTTTATGACTATAATGATTAAAAAGAAATCCAACATTTTGACTATTTCATATAGTCTTTTTCAAGGTACACTAAAATACTATTATATATATAATAAATATCACACATTCAAATATATATATATATATATTAAATTAAAAATCACAAAATATATTCATAAACAAAACTTTACCTTATCTCCCACTTCCCTTTTCTATTACAAACAATCACAACCTAAACACAAACAATTTTTTTTTAAAAAAAATCTATATATATCTTTTCAAACATTTAATTAATAACCTATTATTTTCTTTTCTCTTTTCCCATTAACATCCTATTTAATTCTGGTTTTAGTTCATTAATGTACATACATTCCTTTATCATTCTTTCATTGTATGACTTAATACATCTCAAAGGCTTTATTTCAAAATCCCCATGCTTAAATTTATTCACGTGAATGTAAACAGCAGAATTTTTATCACCTAAATGCTGTTTTAATGGAGTTTTTAATTTATTCTTACTAATCCCAACATAAGTCATTTCTACATTTTTTTTAAAACAATTCAAACATTTTATCAAATAAACTGAATTCATAATGTCTAATATATTATAGTCCCCATTATTATTAATTAAAAAATTTAAACTTGCTTTCTTTTTATAAACTGGACAAATTGAAACATTATATTTCCTATTAATCATTTTAACTAATTTCTTAACTTTAATAAATAAATCTTTAGATATATTAAAAGCAACATAAATAACCTTTTCTCTATTCCTATATAATCTCATTCTATTTCTTATTTTATTTATATTTTTATTAGAAAATAAATGTTCAACTACACCCCTAGAATAATCATTCATAAAATATTCATTCCTAATAATATCAACCTCATTCTCAAACAAATTACTATTTGAACATAACTTAATTGCCCTAATAATTTTATTATTAACAATATTAATTTTACTATGATTATCAATATCTGAAAAACAATTATTTGATAATCCAAAAAATGTTTTTTTTTTCCTAAACACAGATGTTTCTATAATAACATTACCATTCCTATCAATTCTAACATCCATATATTCAATAACATTAATATATTCTTTTTCCATAGTAAACTTTATCTTTTCAACTCTACCATTAAGATAATTCAAAAAATTATCTGCATTTCTTTTATTACCATTGGAAACCATAAAATAGTCATCAATATATCTAACATAAAAAATTGGTTTATTCCTATTATAATTAAAAAATTGCTCTTCAAACTTATATATATATATTCCTGCCAAAAAACCACTTTGACTATTACCCATACTTAAACCATCTTTTTGCTTATAAAATCCATTCCCATATTTAAAAATAAGGTCCCTACAACAAATCACTAATATCTCATATAAAAGAAAACCTTCAATTTTTAATTTTATCCCTTTATCTTTACTATATAAATCCATAAAACAACAATAGCAACCTCTTGATCAATATTAGTATACATACTAACTATATCTAACTTTACAAAAAACAAATTTTTAAAAACCTTACCTTCTAAAAAAAAAACCTTTTAATTTACTAATAAACTGTATAGAATTATTAACACGATTTCTTTCAAATAATGTAATATATTTTTTAAAAATATTATTATACACCCACTTCAAAATGTTCTCATAATAAGTAATAGTATGTTGAACTTGAGGAATAAAGTTCAAGTTAAGCAGTTCAATATTAATCTCTTAGATGTCAAATCATTCAATTATTTAATTTTATTAATGGTGAACATTGAAAAAAATATGAAAATGAATCAACAAAATGTTACTGGTAAAGAGATTCATTATTAGTGCCATATTTTATTTGTACTAGTCTTTAGAAAATCATTACATCACATGTGCTCTATAAATTTATAAAGCTGAGGATTACTCTCACTTTCTAAGCATAAGACAGAGTTTCTGAAAAACAAGAATGAATCTCCCTTATCTTTTTTTCCTAAATTTATATATATATAGACCAATCTAAGCATGTAGAAATGAGAGCATGAAAGTCTTAATCAATGACTTTTAGTTCCATTCACTATACATTAATAAATGGTATTTGATAAATTTTTACAATTTACTGCATTAGTATTAGATGCAATAGTAAATATATATATATAACTAATTATTCATTTATTTAGCACTCTGCTTTATTTATAATAGTCATTAGGGAATCACCTTAACACATGCACTGTGTGAATTTATAAAGCAGCAGAAAATAGAGTCTTTGAAAAAATAATAATGAGTCCATCTTATCTTTTTTATCTAAATTTATATATATAGGCCAATCTAAAGCATTTATAAATGAGAATGTGAAGGTCTTAATCAATCATTTTTAATTCAATTCACTATATGTTAATAAATAATGTTTGCAAAGTTTTTACAATTTTCTGCATGCCAGTATTACATGTAATATTAAATATATATATATATACCTAATTATTTATTTATCTAGCCCTGTATTTTAAATAGATTTTAGTTTTTAATACTATTTTTGTAATTGATATTTCTGTTATTGTTGGTTTAAGTTATTAGAGATAAGTAGTAATGCAATTTGATATTTATTTGTGTGTGTGTGTGTGTGTGTAGTCTTTTGAATTTGAATTTTTCTTTTATGGGATGTGATCTATTTGAATATTTTAAGTATATTTTAAACTAGTCAATAATTCTTTGTTTTGAGAAATAAACTTAAACATTGTTTTTTTTAATCCACTGCTCCTTTCAAGTGCATATTTTAACCATAGAAGAATCCTACTGGTAAAATAAGAAAATCAAATAGTTTAAATTCTTTTCCAAGAATTGGTCATATACATAAAGGAAAGATAATGAATTTGATGCATTTCCCCTTGAGTTTGAAGGTAAAAAGTATTTTTATTATTGATCACATTTTTAGCACATTGCTTGTTGGTGTGTGTGTTTTGGTCTTAGAAGCAGCCAAAATGTTTTTTATTTATGTTGCAAATAAGTCATATTCATTTATTCTAAGAAAAAAAGTGTAAGGCCAAATAGCTGATAAAAGTTATTAAAGTTTTACGATCATTGGTCTTGGTTGTTTGTACGGAAAGTTAAGTTTAAATTGATCAATTTCTGTAAATCTGGTAATAAAGTTTAAAACATTACAGATTTTCTTTCTTAAAAAATTGCATTTTTTTGAATTTGAATTAGTGAAATGATTGAGCAATACATGAGAATATTTTATGGTGAACTTAAATATGGTTTTAATGAGAGAAGTAGACATTGTTTACCTTATAAAATTATTTCAAATACATTTTAAACAAGTGGAATGTTGATTGTTTTCATTGGGAGCTTTTGGCTGAGCATAGAATCACTGGAGAATTACGGTTACATGTGGGTGTTGATGTATTTCTGAAAGAAAAGTATGCTACAGAAGAAATTTAAAGAGCGCATCGCAAAATGTCAGAGAAACAGAATAATGGACTAGCTTAATTTTTCATGTGGACAAATTTGTGTTTTGCAGATTAGGTTGTGTAGTCATAACAAAACTCGTCTCTCGTATATTATTATTATTTGTTTGATCTTTTTCTTGTTCTCTTGGCATTGGAATGAATGTACTCATTTGAAAGTGTATAGTGTTGCATAAGATATATTTACTTTTTCAAAAAAAAAAAAAATTATTATGAAAAAACTAAAATTCATGTTTCAAGTAAAATATTTTCATTTATTTAAATTCAAATTTCTTTTTTCTTTTCTCTATTTGGGAAAAAAATCGATTTAAGCATATTAATAAATATAGATCATGCACAAAACACGTTATATTTTTTGCATTTTATGTGATACATGGAATTATTTGGACACTAGAACTATTTTTATTGAAGTAAGAAAGTTAAATCGCCTACTCCTTCCCACCAGAGGACTGTAAAAAACTCTTATCGTAATTTATTTATTTGTTTTTAGATTTTAAAAACAAAGATAAAAAGAATCACACTTTATTCTGAATGTGTGAACTTGATTAATTATTTACAAATATTATATATATAAATTATATACACGTATAAATAAATAAGTGCCTAAAATATATACTTGTATATTTAAAATAAAAATTCATGTAACATTATAATGCTAGCCAAAAAAACTAAACTTTACTAAAAATCCTTCCATAACCATGGTTTCATCTATTAAACAAATAGATGAAACCATGTTTGTGAAAGAATTTTACTAAAGTTTAGTTTTTTTGGCTAATATTGTAATGTTATATGAATTTTTATTTTATTTATTATTACTAGTATAGCGTTAGACAGTATTTAGCTTGTATATTTATTTATTTTTTTCTCAGGTTTTGGTTTTTTAAGTACGTTATTATGATTTCTTTGTGTGTAGGAGCATTTTATATCCCTGAAAATTCTTTATTCTACGAAGGTTAGTATAACTTTTTCCCATTTATTTGCTAATGTTTAATTAATGACTTTAAATATTGCGTTTATATACATATCTATATATGCATATATGAGAGAAAGAAATAGTATTTAAATGAAAGAGTGTTAAAATATTTTTTACTTTAAAGAGAATACGTTTTTTTTTTTTTTTCATATGTCATAGCATCGGCCGGGACGCGAACCCATAACTGTCTGCAACCAACTACTTACTTGCAAGGCGGCTGCGATGACCTCTCAGCTAACAACGCTTGCCCAAAGAGAATACGTTTTGAATTTTAAATTTTGAATTTTCAAGTTTAAAGCCTTTATAACTTTTTTTTGTATCCTTGTGTGTGTGTGTGTATTGCTATTGTGTTTTTGCTATCTTTATGAAAATTTATTTAAGTACTTTGGTCGTTTTAAAAAATTATAAAAGTATATACTTGCTTTAAAATTTTTCAAAATATAAATTATATATTGAGTAATCCTATGAAAGTGAAATTCACATAAAAAAAATATGTGCATGTATTTGAATGTGTTCTTGCAGGCAAAAGTTGTGAACTTATATTTTGGACTTCTAATACAGAGAGCAATTGCTATGATCTAGTTGAAATGTTATTATTTACAACAAGCACACGTTTACATGGTTAAATTTGAAATGCATGTTCTCCCACAAAGTCTTGCAGAACCTACATCACCCTGCCAAGCAGTCAAAAATAACTATCATTTTGCCTTTCATGTAAGTTCTTGGATTGTTTTCAAAGTGAAAATCATTTTTGTCTACTAAGCAGTTTGATCTCATTTCTGTGGAACTTTGTATGTTATTTAAATATGGCACATAAAGAGAACATTACTCAGAATATATTATATAGTATTTGATACCATAAATTTTTAATTATATATACAGTATATACATTTATTTCTTCTGAAGATAAAACCCATTACATTTAAATTCCAAACCCAATTGAGACAAACTTTTAAATTGTTATTCATATAATGAATAAAATAATTAATTTTGATGTGGTGATAATTTTTATATATACACATATATATTAAGACACTCTGGTTCCATAATCCATAACATCACTTAATGATATTAATTATAAATTATTTTGTCTTGCAGGGATAACAGTTGATATTGACAGGTGTTCAGATACAAATAAAATATAAACTTTGAAAAAAAATTGGGTGTGAAATGGATCAAATCTTTTATGAATGGGATTATAATTGCAATGTTTTTATTTTTTACTTTAACTATAAGAAGATAAAAAATTATTTGTTCATTCTTTAAGTTTAATTTTTGATTTTCAAATACACAACATCATTCCTTTTTTGATAATGACAACTTTAAAATAGGTTATTTTTGTTAATTAGACAATTTTCTGATAAAGAGTTAGAGTTATAATTATTTATTAAACACACAGGAAGTATATGTAAATACTTTTAAGACAGGCTTTAACCTGTATCAAATGCAATTTGAAATTTATAATAGTCAAGCATTATTTTTATTTTGCCAATAGAAAGACTTCTCCAACCACAACACAAGATAGTGACTTTTATAAAGATAAGACCGGCCGTCTTATCTTTATAAAAGTCACTATCTTGTATTGTGGTTTGAGAGGTTCCTCTATCAGCAAAATAAATATATTGCTTGACTATTATAAATTTTAAGTTGCATTTGATACAGGTTAAAGCTAGTTTTAAAAGTATTTACATATACTTCCTGTGCTCTTAATAGATAATTATAACTCTACAATAATTTATATATTTCCAGTATAAAGATCATAGTATTAACTCGTAAATCACAAGATTTCGCAAATGTTAATTTGTATAGCAAATAGTGGACTTAAACATTGAAGAGAACAACAGCTTCACACTCCCATATCAAAATGCTTCAGATTGGCCTATAAGTGGAAAGTTAGGTTAAGGATAAGATGGCCGCTCTTATCTTTATAAAAGTCACTATCTTGTGTCATGGTTTGAAAGGTCCCTCTATCAGCAAAATAAAGATATTGCTTGATTATTATAAATTTCAAGGGACATTTGATACAAATAATAGTCTGTTTTAAAAGATAAAGAGTTAGATAATTATTCAGTTTTCTAAATGCTGATTATAAAATATCATCACAACCTTAATAAATCTCTGTTTATAGTTTGTTTGTTTTTTAATATTAGCATAAATACAATTCACTTCCTTATTGAAAAGTTAGAAAAAAGTATTTCTTAAGTTAATTGTTTTGAGAAAGTGATTATATTTAGATTTATTAATTCAAATCTTGAGTTAAGTCAATAATATGGTTTTATCATCTCTCAGCCTAGTGAGTAATATATACCAGCAATGATCAAATAAAAATATTTGGAATCATTTGATAACTGCTTGACAAGTAATCTGAAGAAGCCAATAAAAAAAGCCTTATTTCAACTCAAGTAATCACTTATGAAAAGTTGCTGAAGAATGGCAATTACAAGGGCGAACCAAAAATAACCAAGATGTAATAAAAATTGTTCATTTATTTTTAGGTGTTCCAAATTGAATCTCTTTCAAAATTCAGTCCATTTAATGCAATGTATTAATCTGAATGTGTTTTTCAGTTTTCAAAGTATTCCAGAAACTCTTGCAAAGTGATGCCTTTTAATGCCTGCATTATTTTTTTTTTTACTTCACCACTTCTAAATTAACAAAAAAAAAAATGAGGCATTTCTTCATTTGAGAGAATAAAAAGAAGTCCCACAGAATGAATTCAGGCAAATATGGCTAATGGATAAGCTAAGTCATGAATAATTTAATTAAAATTTGTTTCACACTCAAGACATTGTGTACTCATGTATTGTTGTAGTAAATCTTGCACTCATCATGAAACCAAAATGGGACTTTTTTGTTTTAATACATTACATAAACTTTTCAGAACTTTTCGTTTTTAAGGGCTTTTTTCTTGCAAAAATATTCTGAGTGAGCAAAGTCATTTGCAAAAAAAAAACACCAGCAGTATCTTGATATTGGACTTCACTTGCCATGCTTTTTGGGAGTTGTGATGAATTTGACAAATTCCATTAATGAATTTGACAATTCCATTAAACTACTCATAAATTTGTCTTTTATCCAGAGCAGCTTCCTTATAAACTATTTTAAGCATTACAATTGTTTTTCCTGCCAATTTTTTCTAATAGGAAATAAAATTTCACATTATTCCAACTTTCCAATCATTACAAAAATCGACATGTACTTGAGACACATTTAACAAAAACATTTACTACACTTCAACATGGCTTCTCTCAATAACAGCATTCTGGAAGATTGATGCAGATTCCCTCAAAATGTATCTAGCAGAAGAAACATGTGCTCCAACCAGATTGCTCTCCAGAGAACAATTCTGGTTATTTTTGGATACCTCCTTATACATTTCAAGCATGAAGAAAGTTGCTTGATAAGCGACAATTTTAAAATTCAAAGAATTTGCCTGCTCTGTTATAAGTAAATTGTAACCTACACATATCATGTTAGAATCAACTTCTCTACTGACATTATATAAGAACTAATCATGCAATATATCAAATTGAAACAAAGTCTGAAATAATAACATATAAGAATAGAATCTCTAAAGTAATAATAAATAAAAAGCCTTTTTTAAAGAACATATTTAAAAAAGTGCCAAGCAAAAGAAAAATGTTTAATATTTTTCCTCCTTTTTAAAGTATTTTGTCTAATTTTGATTATTTTTTATAAAATGTTACCACTTCAAATATAAATGCTTAAATTATTATTTGTATAACAATATGAAAGTTATCTAAAAGTCACTTTGATATAAAAGAATATTTTTTGAAAGTTTGATGTATGTCTTTAGCAAGCCAAGCTTATGAATTATTTAGGTACATGCATGGAATTAACTTCTCCCTAAATAACAGTATATATTCTGCCTGTTACATATGTAAAAGTTATTATTTATTATGGAATTATCAAATTTATTAGAATTTACATCTAAACTATATACTGGTTAGATCATTTCTTTGTAAATGTCACTACTAATACAATTTCTTTTTTTGTGTATCAGTGACTGATTTGTACATAAATCTAAGATAAAATGAATTATTTTTATTTAACCAATGAAATAGTATTGTTACAAGAAAGTGGCTGTAGTAAGCCTGACTTGTGAGTTATTATTATAGTATTCTCATTCAGAGTTTTACTTCTCCATAAATATTATTATATACTTAAAAATTTAATAACTAAATACATGTATAGTATTTATATTTTAAGCAAGATGTAATTAGAGAGGATTTGAACCCAGATACTCAAGCTCTCTTTAATTGTCCACTCTATATTTTACAACTAATACACATGACCACACATATGAGTATGACATAACAAAAATTAGCAAGCAAAGGCTTTGAACACACCATCCTCAGATTTTCAATGATATGGATGGCTGAAGAGTTGGAAAGTGGAAAATATTGAAGCATGTCCTTTAAAGTTTGAAAATTTTCTGTCTCAATATAAACTGAGCAGTGATTATATACATGTATGAGAGATGATGATCCAGATCAACTTATGAATGCTGGTTCAACATGAAATGATTGTTTATCTTTTTTGCATGTGTGTGGTCATGTGTATTGGTTATATAAGATGGAGATCTTGAAAGTCTGGGTTCAAATCCCCTCTAATTATATATATATAAGTATAGAGGATTTGAACTCAGATTTTCAAGTATCCTTCAACTATCCACACTATCTCATACAACTGATACACATGACCACACACATGTAGAAAAGATTAATAATCACCAATATATATATTTCGTGCTAAACCAGCACTCATCAGTTGGTCCAGACTATCATCTCTCACACATATATATAATCAATGCTCAGTTTGTATTAAGATAGCAAATCTTCATACTTTAATGGACAGGCTTCAATCCACTACAACCTCCAACTTTTCAGCCATCCATATCATTGAAAATCTGATGATGAAAACTCAAATCCCAAATACTCTATACTTACAATTAAGCTCCCAGGTTTGTGAAGAGTGCCTGGTTTCAAATATTTACATATTAAGCTTGTATCCTGTCCATCCCTCTTATATGTATTTAATGGACACTGTCCTATACATGAGGGGTCAGAGTGACTTCAGGTCAACATGGGCATGGCAATAATATTAGCATCAGCATGGGATTTGAGTTTTCATCATCAGATTTTCAATGATATGGATGGCTGAAAAGTTGGAGGTTGTAGTGGATTGAAGCCTGTCCATTAAAGTATAAAGATTTGCTATCTTAATATAAACTGAGCATTGATTATATATATGTGTGAGAGATGATAGTCTGGACCAACTGATGAGTGCTGGTTTAGCACGAAATACATATATTGGTGATTATTAATCTTTTCTACATGTGTGTGGTCATGTGTATCAGTTGTATGAGATAGTGTGGATAGTTGAAGGGTGCTTGAAAATCTGAGTTCAAATCCTCTATACTTACAATTAAGCTCCCAGGTTTGTGAAGAGTGCCTGGTTTCAAATATATATATATATATATTGTACATTTTTATTCATATATGATCTACAAAGCAAATGACCATATAATTTATTTCTTACCACCTATTTAGCTATATCTCATTGTAGGTGAAGAATTTAAAATCAATATTGCAATGAGTGTATACATATTCAAGTTCACCTTGGATAGTGAGCTCAATTGATTGCCCAAAATACCTCATAAAACAAAAATCTCACATAAAAAATAAACAATTGCATAAATTTTTATAGCAAAAAAACTGATTTGTTTCCCTAAATTCAAAATATATAAAAACTCAATTAAAAAAATTAAGTTTGAAGTTGGAACTAAAAAAAAAAAAAAGATAATTGATGAATAAACATGTTATCAAGCATATTAGAAAAAATAGTAACCTATAAATAATATTTTAGTAATTGTATTTTTAAACATGTGTATATATCAGCATATGTACCCAGCTTATGGAAAGATCATCATAATTAATTGATTGCTTTAGTAAATTTCAGTCATGCATGGTATTATTGTGGAGCCACGATATCAAACTACAGACCCGTGAACTATGCATATCAAACTACACAAAACTAAATATAAATATGGTAATATATCATTTATTTTTTTCCCTCACTAAATATCACATTTCAAACATGAATTTATCTACTGTACTTACATTTTGTTCACGATTTAAATACTATTCAGTTCTGTACTGTTAGTCAAAAGCACATTTTTTTCCTATGAATTTTTCATTGAAAAAGTTTTATTCCAATATCATATTTTTTTCAGAATCCATTTTTATTCCAATATCATATTTTTTTCAGAATCCAGAAATGTACCTGGCTTATGGAAAGGCAGTCGTATTTTTTTTAAATCCGTTGCTTTAACAAATTATTTCTTTTGCATAAAATGCTTCATAAAAATATGACAAGCAACAATTGAACAAATATTTTTTTTCTTGAAAAATACGCCCTCTAACAAAGAAATGTTTACCTTGAATATCACATGACAGCATTACAGTCATTTAGGGATTTTATATATAATTTCTTAATTGGATTTTATATATAAGATAATTTCTTAAATGACAATTTACTCTTTGCTTCTTATATATATTTTCGAATCACAATTAAATTAAATAAAGCATGTACAAAGAAACTTAATTTAATGTACATTTTAAAATTATTTTGGTGCATTCTATATTTTGCTATTAAAGGTTTTTTATATACTTTTGCTAAATCTAATTAACAAAACTTGAAATTTTTTATGCAGTGCTTTTATATTTATTTATTTTTTTTTTAAATCATCTGTTTGTGAATTTATTTCTAATTTTTCTTGCAGCAGATCTAAATACTTATTAGCTGTTTCTTTTACTTCAAAAATTGGTATCTCGTTAGGCAATTCTCAAAATTTTTGGTTCATAAAAGCAAATCTTTGTTTTGCTTCTTCACAAATAAAGTCAGATACATGTTTACTCTCCTCAATTTTATATATGCAGCTCAGATTTACAAAATTATGAAATACGAATTTAATTTTATAAGCATCAACATTACTAGTTTTCATTTGGTTGTATAATTTATTTTACGTGAATACAATCAAAATTAAATAAAAATTATGGAAAAATAATGCCCATGTGATCACTGTAGTTTTATTAATATAAATTGTTAAATCTTATTTGTTTTTTTTTATTATTATTTTTGAGCATCTTAAGTAGAATTTTCTAGATGCCATCATAAATGTCTAAACAAAAAACAATATTACCCATCAATAAGGCAATAGCATATCTGGACCACAACATATGACATGAAATGTGAGAGCATTTTTTATACCTTAGCTCAAGGGTCGGCAATCTTTTAGTAGTGTCATGCCAAACTTATGTTACAATGTTATATATACATGATTCTACAAATCTTAATATATATATATATAGTATCAAAATTAGTCCGCTTATAATGGGCTTCAAAATTAGATTATATGCTTCAATTTTGAAGCCCATTATAACTGGACCTTATATTATTGGTAATTTATTATTTTAAAATACATAGGATCATATGTGAAAAGTATGTTTTGTTAAATTATATTGCATTTGAAAGTCATGTTTCAAATTTCTTTTGGATGGAGAAAATTCATCCCATTAGTGCTTTAATATATATATATATATATTGTTTACAAATTTGCCAATTAATGGTTAGTAATTCAGTATAGGCAAAGTGCCATTAACTTTCAATGGTTTAGTTTAAAAAGTTGATTAATGAATTCTAACAAAATAAAACAAGTGTTTTTCTACCATTCATCAATGTTTCAAAGAAAGTCATTTTTGTAATATAAAAAATCAACTCGAAATTGAAAAATTTTCATCTATTCTTCTTTTCTTTAAAACTATGAACATTTGAAATTTTTTCTATGAGAAATTTATTTTAACTACACAATCTACATTAGAAAAAAGATTTTTTAATTTATTTGAGATCCGAATGATATTATCAATTTAAAAGAAAAAAAACAATGATTTTTAAATTTATTTGAGATCCGGATGATATTACCAAGTTTCATGTATTTGCAGACTTTGTTCACGCATTAATCCGACTATCATTAACTATGTTTGTTTTCCAAGTCATCATCATCAACCATTATCAATCCACTGCAGGATGAAGGTCTCTCCAAGTTCAATCCATCTTTTCCTATTTTAAGCTTCTCTTCTCCACATCACCCTGCACACTTTATTTCATCCATCCATCTCACATGTGGGCTCTTTCTGGGTCTTTTACAATCTCTTGGAATCCAGTTTAAATTTTCAATTGTCCATCTATTATCATGTTTTTTAGCAATGTTTCCAGCCCAACTCCACTTCAGGCTTTTAATTTTTTCAATGAGATCAGTAACACCTGTTTGTTCTCTTACCCATACATTGCGTTTTCGATCTCTTCTTACTCCCAACATGCATCTCTCCATACTTCTTTGAGTGGTCTGAAGTCTCTGTATTGCTCTTCTATTAAGTGTCCAAGTCTCAAATTCATAAATAATAACTGCAAAACACATTTATTAAAAACCTTCCTTTTCAAACATATAGACATATTTCCTTTTAGTATCAAGTTATTTCTACGAAAAGCACTCCAACCAAGTTTAATTCTATGATTAATTTCATCCATTATGTTTTCATCTGGATTACTAATCTGACCAAGGTATTTGTAACTGTTAACTTCTTCTAACTCATCATAATCAATCTTTATTTTCATATTTTGAGAAAATTTATTAAACATTACTTTAGTTTTTTTAACATTTATCTTTAGTCCTACTTTCCATTTTCATCTAATAACTCCTGAAACATTTCCTGTAGCTCTAAAGCATTATTTGCAAAAACAACTACATCATCTGCATAATCTAAATGACTTAAATAATCTCCATTTACTTTCATTCCTCTAGCTTCTCATTTTAATCCACAAAATACTTCTTGCAGCACTGCTGTAAAAAGTTTTGGAGATATGGAATTACCCTGTCCTACACCCTTTTCAATGTTGATTTTCCTACTATAATTATGTAATCTAATTGTTGCTGTTGCATTTTTATAAATATTCTTTAAAATATGACACTATCCTGGATCTACACTTTGATGATCCAATGCTTTAATCATTGAAGAAATGTTTATAGAATCAAATGCCTTTTCATAATCTACAAATCCTAAGCATAATGGCAACTCATATTTATTTGTCCTTTCTATAACTTCTCTCAATACCTGGATATGATCTACTGTACTAAAACCACTTTTAAATCCAGCTTGTTCTCTTGATTGGTGGAAATCCAGTGTTTTCTGTAGACGAGTTGTAATTATCTTAGTAAAAATTTTGTATAAAACTGATAAAAGACTGATAGGTCTGTAATTTCTAATATCTTCTTTATTACCTTTTTTAAATATTAATACTGCATTATTCCAATCATCTGGTACATCTTTATCATTTAGACATTTGGTATATAACTTTTCTAAAAAAAATTATATTTCTTCACCTGCTTCTTTTAATATATCAATTATAATTCCAGCATTATCTGGAGCCTTCCCTTTCTTCATAAATTTAATTGCATGTCTTACTTCCTCATTCAAAATTCTGGGCAATTCGGAAGATATAATAGGTATAGGAGGTACTGTTCTTTATTACTATATAATTCTTGATAGAAGTCTTCTACACATTTCATGATGTCATCTCTCTTTTTAGTAATAATGCCATCTTTTCTTATTGCAGATATAAATTTCCTACCAATACCAAAATGTTATTTTACACTCTTTAGACTTTTATTCTCTTCTAAAGTTTTCCTTGCTTGTTCATAATTATACTTTCTTATATCATTTTCAACTCTTTTCCACACCATTTTACAAAATTCGAGATATTCAATCTTTTTTAATGCATCATTATTGTATATCCTCATATTCTTTCTTTTCTTCATAAATTCTCTAGTCTCAGTAGAAATTTTATTGGTCAATTGCTGCTTTTTTTTACCAGCTATCTTTGTTGCAGTTTTTAAAAGTGTATCAGTTATTTTCCTATTAATGTCATTCAAATCTGAATCATGTTCAAAATCTACTAACACTTGAAACCGATTTGTAAATTCTAATTTAAATTCATTAGAATGTTTCTGAAGATTAGGAATATCAGCTGTAACTATTGTTTTTCTTAATAATTTTTGTCTCTCTAGTTTTGCATTAAAATGTATCTTACATCTTACTAATCGATGATCACTTCCTGTGTTAAATTTATTAACAACATTGCAATCTTGAAATATATATTTTCTGTTAGTCAAAATATAATCCAATTTTGCTGTACCTTCATTTGGATGCTTCCATGTCCATTTCCTTTTAACATTTTTCTCAAAAAAAGAATTCATAAAAATAAAGTTTTTCTTTTTCTGCAAACTCCACAAGTCTATGTCCTCTGTCATTTCTATTAATTACCATAAGCAAAATTACCTACAGCATTTTCATCTTTCATTTGTTTACCAATTCTAGCATTAAAGTCTCCCATAACAATTTTAAAATGTTGTTTACTCTGATCAAAAGCCTTTTGTACATCCATATAACAATCTTCTACTACTTCATCACTATGAGAACTTGTTGGGGCATAAACCTGAATTATCTGCACTTGGCATCTGCTATTAAATTGTAAAACTAATCTTGCCACTCTATCTGATACACCATCAATCTCCACAATGTTATTCTTCCATTTTTTATTTATAATGAATCCTACTCCACTTGTATTTTCAATATTTGTGCCTTTATAGTAGAGTGTATGTCTACTTTTTAAATCAATTGTTTCTTCACCTTTTCTTCTAACTTCAGAAAGTCCAATAATGTCCCATTTAATATTAGACAGTTCTTCTTCTTACTCTTGCAATCTTCCTTCACTAGAAAGTGATCTGTAGTTGTAAGTACCTAAGTAAAAAGTCATCATCAAATGGAAGCCTGAGTCTGCAATCAGGGGATTCTTAGCACCCTCCACCTTCAGCCACCAACCACTGCCTTGGTTGGTGACTTTACAACCTCCTAGGAATAAGGGCCATAATTTATTTTTGTCTGTCATGATTGTATATATTGGAAAAAATATTTTTAAACTCGGAAGTAAAAAGACAATAAACTCACCACGCTGGCTAATGCGTGTTGGTGAGCTGCCCATCCATGTTCATATACTATATGAATAATCACATAGTAATAACAGCACAACGACAAGAACGTATGGAGTGGACATTAGCTAATATCAAACTCTTTTCTGCAGCAAACACACCAAAACATAAAATGTATTATTATATAATTACGAATAGAAAGTGTTAAAATGAATTAATCAATGTAATATTCTGTCTGAATATAAATTTACTCTAAACATACAGTTGCTGGTGTACAAAAGTATCAAAGGTCAACTGATCATATATATATATATATATATATATTCCACTTAGCTTTTATTTTTATTGAAAATAGCAATGGTCGGTATATGTATATTGTACAAATTAATTAGTAAATTAAACTGAATCATGGTTTCCATTTACATGTGAATTGTATATGAATAATGTAGGTGATGGCACAAATGTGTGTTCTGTAATTAAAATATAATTTTTTATTATTTCAATTCAAAGTGCCATTGATAATCATTCCCTGTTGGCACGAGTGCCCTAGGTTGCCAAATCTGCCATATTCTGTGATGGAATAACATGATAGTTTTAAATTTTGTTTTAAATTTGGGAAAAACTGCTACTGAAACATTTGAAATGATTCAAACTGTGTGACAATTTAATATATGATACTTGAGAATGTTTTCAAGTGGTTTCCAAGATTTCATAATGGCAGAAATTACCTGAAAGTGGTCTATGAAGATATGAAATACACTGTCGTGTGTTATGCTGTAACTCTCGATTCAGTCATACTATTATTTTTCAATTTTTGTGGTGAATACCTTAACTATGTTTATGCAAAAGACATGCATTGTTTTATAGATAGCACTGCAATTAGTTTGGAGAGAAAACCAGTCACTTTGGAATATATTGTACATAATAAAATACCACAATAACTAACAAGATGATGTATTCCAGCCATGATTACACACTAAATTCAACAGAAAAACAAAGATTAAAAAATAAAATAAATATACTTACATGAAACTCTACTTGCAAATAATCTCTAATTATGTTAAGTCATTAAAACAAATGAGAAGGAGAGAATAAACCAAGTTCAAATTAAATTGTCCTCTGCTAGAAAATCTTTTCATATTCTCTCAAATAAAAAGTTATAAAGATAAAAACTACCTCATAATATTTATGGAAGAGGGTATATTGTTTTATTTTCAAGCTAAAAATCATTAGATATCCATTTACTGATCTAAATTTGGATTGTTAGCTCGATTAATTAAAGGTCAGTTACCTGGAAAAATTTGATGCAGACTTAAAACTCTGTCATTTAAAAATGCAAAATTAACTCGGATTCGAACCTAGGTGATAGATATAATAAATTAATGCGCTAAGCACAACGTTACAAAGTTGTTCGCCGTAAATATGAAGTAAATGTTTTTAACTTAAAATTAAACAAATCTTTATAAGTTTTGAGGTCTGTAAAATGTGATCAAAGTTTCAAATAATATAAAAGTGAATTAATTCTCCAGAGTTTAATTAGTTCAACCTTTAGATATTTTCCTATTTAATTTATTTTTAAAGAATACCCAACACTTTTGCGATTTGTCGTTCAATTAACTTTACATAACTAGAAAGGCAGTCTAGACATATTTTTCTTTAATCAAGTAAATTCAAGATATTCATTTCTTTCCTTATTTCAGTATTACAAATTTGCTTGGTTTTCCTATCCCTCAAAACAATTATTGCTGTCCAAAGGTTTGTTAAAATTTTAAATATGTACGTACTAAAAGTTAATTTAAAAGTTTCTTTTTTAAAATTAATTAAGCAAACTCAATGGATGATTATATTTATTAAAAAACTAAAATTACCATAATATATAGATACTGAATTGGTTTCAAATCTATATGGCTATATAAGAAAATTAGCTTAGAATGAATATTAATTTAAACTGAAAGTTTGATAGTAAAAGAAAGATGTAAAAGAAGCTGTTAGAAAAAAGGTGCATTCGATCCCAAAAATTCAGATGTGCTATTCTAATATCTAAAAGCATCTCACTTGATACTACAAACAAGTCTGGAGATATTGGATAGGACCACTACCACCTGACACCTATTAATTCCGAATGCTTACAATAGCTGGCATAACTGTCATAATGGGAAAAAAGTTTACTACTGAATGCATGTGATTAAGTTCTCTACCAAAAAGTAACTTAATTAATAGCATAATTGCATACTGATAATAACAAACCACTCACCTTTCCACCCTACCACAGTGTATGATAAAATGAGCAGATTTCTAATGTAGGGCTAACTACAGCAAGCATGAAAAATCAGTAATCAGCAGATATTAGAGCATTTAAATATTCATTCCCAGAGTATTTTCAATTTCAAATGTTTTTAATTTAAGGGTGTTTGGAATAGTAAAATGCATAATCGCATTATTTTTAACTTTGAACATCCTGTGCTTGCCCAGTGTGAATTGGGAAATTGGTAAGAGTGTTAGACTCTGTAGCATTAAGGTTCTTGTATCAATTCCAGTTCTGACTGAAAATAAAAAAAGGGATCCTATTGCAAAAATGCTTCCATTTGATTATTTACTTTAGTACAATGGTAGACCATCAAACTCTTGATCATTAAGACTCAGATCAATTTCAATTCTGACAATTCCAGCACTTGGAATTACTTATAAACCCTTGGTCAATAAACTCATTCAATAATTTTTAATCTCAAGTTAATATTTGACAGTGGAAGGAACTATAGCCAGTTTTTCAGAAATGGCTATCTTAAGGACAGTTGAAAAATGTAATATGTCAGAGAGACAAGTTGTACACATATTGGACTATTTCCAACATCTAATATGAGTATTGAATGTCTTTAGAAAAAATTAACTTTATTTAAATATTCCAAATACACATCAAACAGGTTAGTATATGTAATTAGAACATCACCATCACAAATCTTCGGGAAAACACTAAGTTATACACATTGTGTTTCATACTTTGCCCTTGCAAATAGAGTATGTGGTGCTTAGTGCAGGTAAGAAGTCTGCAGAAGTTGTAGCTAAATTATCAAATGCTGAAGACATCTACAATGTTGACAAAGGTGTGCTTATAAACATTAGACCTTCAAAAGTGGGTTGATTCATTTTATCTTGATCCTTTATTCAACATTTAGAGTGCTTTTAAATCACAGTCTGAAGGAGAGTAAATTACTCCTTTTATTTACATATACATTGAACTATATTTAATTTAATGTTATATATATATATATATATATATATATATATATATATATATATATATATATATATATATATATATATATTGGACAGTTTGTACCTAATATTCTTCAACAGTGTCAGTAGGCCTGTAGCCTAGAATATTTGTAATTGGTTGATATGGTTATTCATTACAAATGCCTACTATAGCTGACCCATCACATTCAGATTAATTACTAGAACATGAAGAGCAGAGATTCTTGTGAATAAATAATTGGCAGGGCAGACAACTGTCAACAAACACTAGACAAATCTAAAAATTAACCACAATGTTTATTAAAAATGAAGTAATAAAATAAACAGCTTGCATTAATATATGGGATTGAACTATAGTTAGCTCACCCATATATTAAAATTAAATATAAACTTTTTAAAGAAATAGTTAATGTATTCGACAGTTGATAGACTCTATTATCTCTTTATTCTTCCCACAAATTAACTTTTAGTTTATTAACTCAACAATTTCAGATGTGTGCACAAATTTTTGCAATAACATTAATTATTAATTAAACATATACAGTCTTTATTATTAGACAAGCTCATACATGTTGATTTTACTAGTAAAACTCATATGTAGTATAAGACCCAAGCCACAAGAGGAAATATATAACAAATAACTAGAAAGGCCTATAAGTAACTTATGTTAAATAAAAGTGAAAAATATATGTGAATGCAAGGGAACATTTATTATACTTGACTCAATAAAAAACAATAAGGACTGCAAATTTCAAGTAGTCAATAAATACAGGTTAAAACAGATAAAATTATATAAATGAGCATCAGCAGAAACTTTGCTGAACTCAATTTGGTAAATCAAAATATGTTTATATCCAGAAGTAACTAAAGAAATAACTAGAAGGGCAAATATATAAATAACCCTTTCTGTGGTATCTCTAAATGGATCATTTATATGCATGCATACACACAAGAAAAACTATTTTTTTAGCCATGTATGATATAATTACAAAAAATTGCCATTACTTTAAATGATTTAATGCCTATATAAAATTATTATACACACATCTACACATGTCAAATAAGAAATGACTATGTCAAGTTCCAATGCATTATTAATTAAAACATATATTTAAAAAATATATTAATCTAATTTTTTTAATTTAAGTTACAAAAATTTTTTTTTTTTTACAAAGTGCTAAAGAGAATCTAAATGGTTTAAAACAATGATGAAATTGGAAAGAGGGAAGAATTTACCTGAGATTCTTTTAAATAATTTTGTTAATTTTAAGAGAAAAACTCAGTATTGCATTTTATTCAACTTAATTCTCAACTCTAAAGAAATTAGTGGATTTAGCTAAACATACTCAAATAATTATAGTATAGCACATCTTTAAAAGAATAAAGTTAATACAACAAATATAAAATTACATATCAATCAAATTGAAATATAGAAAACTTCCCCTTAATAAAGATAAAAAAATCAAACTATGAATTGATAAAATAAAAATGACATACTCTTATGCATCATTAGCTAGCTTACTGATGTATCTATAGACTGTTTATGTAAATAGTTTATCTTCAGTTTATAATAACATGGGTATAATGCTATTATTTTCTGTATAGATTATATATAAGTGCATGTATAGTTTTCTGTTTGTTTTATGGTTGATGAGAGGTGCTTCACTATGAGAGGCTCTAGGATGTCAGCAGTTAACTGGTTCAAGTAAATAGTTGGCAGGTAAATTTAGCATATGCTGGGTATAGGTTCATGCTGGAGAGTGAAGTTTATCTTTTGGGTGCTTTAATAGCAGGGATAATTTTAGAATTAATATTAGTGTAGAATAATTAAATTCCACTTCCTTTTCTCTCACTTAGAATATTGAAATCTACATTTTTTTAAGAAAACAAGTCTGAAGTTAATCAGTCAGTAAAATCTTTTAAAGAAAATTTATAATAATGTTTAAAAACTGAAACACAGGCTTATTATATACCTGTGTCTATATATATATATATGTAATATAGGGTATATGAGCACAGACTTTCACATGACCCTCCACTCTATCTAATAACACTGATACACCTAAACACATATATGTTGAAAAGATAAATAATCACCAATATATATATTTCATGCTAAATCAGCAATCATCAGTTGGTCCAGATTATCATCTCTACCCATATATACTATAAGGGCTCAGATATATATTAAGATAGACAATCCTTATACTTTAATGGACAGGCTTCAATCCACTCCACACTCCAACTCTTCAACCGTCCATCCAATTGAAAATCTGATGATGGAATGCTCAAAGGCCACCCTGAGGCTGAGATTCTTGTCACACCCATGTTGACCTAAGGTCAATCTGAACCCCACATGTACAGGACATAATCCATTAAATACATATGCAAGGATGGGCAGACATCTCTACAAGGTAATAACTGAGATGTCTGCCCATCCCTGCATATGTATTTAATGGATTATGGCCTGTACATGTGGGGTTCAGATTGACCTTAGGTCAACATGGGTGTGACAAGAATCTTGGCCTCAGGGTGGCCTTTGAGCATTCCATCATCAGATTTTCAATTGGATGGATGGTTGAAGAGTTGGAGTGTGGAGTGGATTGAAGCCTGTCCATTAAAGTATGAGGATTGTCTATCTTAATATATATCTGAGCACTTATAGTATATATGTGTAGAGATGATAATTTGGACCAACTGATGATTGCTGGTTTAGCATGAAATATGTATATTGGTGATTATTTATCTTTTCAACATATATGTGTTTAGGTATATCAGTATTATTAGATAGAGTGGAGAGTGGTGGGTCATGTGAAAGTCTGTAATAATGTTTAAAGTTAATTTTTCATTTATTAGCATTAATCAATTTTTATATATGGGCGATTTTAATTTGGATTTGGTAAACACTTTAATGCTTGTAAATAATATGCTTTATATAAAATATTTCTCTACTTAGGTGTATGTACCTAAAGTAAATTCATACATAGTCCACTGTTATATTATAGAATTTTTTTACTTCATCATGGTAGCTAAGTATCTACACAGTTGATGTTATTATTATATTTTCTCTGGTTACCAGGATTGTCTACTGCCTTCAGTGCCGTCTATTTATCCTGGCATGACCTGACTTTGGTATAGACAGCACATCGGCTTTTTTTCTTATTATCACTATATATTGGAAAAATCTTCTGAACCTATAACCGCAATGTTTCATTCAAACTCATATTCTTTTTAACTGGAGCTACCAATTGTTGAATCATCAACTCACTTGTTTTTGCATGGCTAACTTAGAAAGAGCTTATTGGGCTTCTCTTATATTGAATAAACCATCTTATTTTACCTATCATTACTTGTTTGCTTAGATATTGCCACACACAC
This sequence comes from Epiperipatus broadwayi, assembly GCA_028023455.1. Classification (NCBI taxonomy): domain Eukaryota; kingdom Metazoa; phylum Onychophora; class Udeonychophora; order Euonychophora; family Peripatidae; genus Epiperipatus; species Epiperipatus broadwayi. The sequence goes on along the minus strand of JAQFVV010007212.1, from coordinate 13,738 downwards.
ACAGGTCTTTATTATCAGTGCATATATGCATAAGTGTCCAAGAAGATAAATTGAATATTTTTCTTTTTTATTTAAAGTTATTCAAACAGATTATATATTCTTTTTTATAAAATGATATTAAAAGATTATTTTAATCTCATTGAAGTAATTGTATTGGAGAATCAATTTAACTCACAAAGCATGTCATTAATAAAGTACTCTTGTAAGACATCCATAGATGCAATATCAATTACTTTTATGATTTCTTTATTTTTTTAAGTGTAATAAATATTATTATTATTATTATTATTAAATTAATTTGGCTTATTATTATTATTATTATTATTATTATTATTATTATTATTATTATTATTATTATTATTATTATTATTATTATTATTATTATTATTATTATTATTATTATTATTATTAGTGTTATAATTATTATTATTATTATTATTATTAAATTAATTTGGCTGATATTTGTTTACTGTGTCTATCAGTTGTTTAATAGTTGTGAATCTTATATTCTCAGCTGAGATAAACTAGTGTCAGGGGCAGGTAATTTATTTTAAATCAGGATGTTCATTATCGTTGACGAATATTCAGTTATCCTGAATAAATTTTTTAGGCTCATTAAGTAGCCTAGTGGAACTCTCAAATCACTTATGGTTAACACATGTGAGTATCTGATGCAATATATATATATATATAAAACAAAATGTTTGTTATAGAATAATTATTATAATAAAAATAAAGTATAATGTTGATATATTTTATAAATAACTATAATAAACCGAAATTTATTATATATAAAATATATACCCCTTATATTTGATCTTTATTACAATTATATATGTAGATATAATACACCTTTTAATATTATACTATTTCTTCTAGGAAGGTTGTGGTTTGGATTTGTTGGCAATTTTTTATTTTTTGTTATTCAAATGTTTCTTATTATTGATTTTTCATATGGTTGGGTTGAATCATGGAAGCAAAAGTATGACAAAAGTAATAATAAATTTTGGCATTTTGGTAAGTAAAATACTGATGAATTTTAACATATATCATTAAGGTTTTAAATGACATTTATTTCTTTTTTTCAGCTATTTTATTTTTTACACTACTCAATTACACCATAGCTATTGCATGTGGCGCTATTCTTGGTATATACTACACATCGGTGAGTCTAATTAAAATAAAGTCAATTATTTTACAATGTGTAAATTCTATTGTAATTTTTGTAAATAATAGCAAACTAAAAAAACTCATTGAGTCTTCTTGCAAGAAGTATTACCAACAAGGATTATAGTGATTGGTTTAAATATTCACAAAAAGCAAAGATATATTTTTAAAAATATAAATACTGATTATTATTTTTACTTATAAATTAAACATCACTCCTTAAGTATAAAATTCTTGTTTTCAAACATTATATATATACTTTTAAATATGTACTTCAAACCAAGTGCAAATATTGAAGTGATCTAGTTTTTCCTTTCTACTTATATCACGATATGCACCAGTCTTCTTATCAAACTAGTATCATGTAAAATTATCATTTACATCTACTTGTTCTTAATCTTTGTAAATCACTTTAGCACTTGATTTCAATTTAACTTCAAATCAAATTCAAATGTAAACAAAATCTTATTAAATGCAACCAGGCATTAATCTTACATAACAAAGTTGATTTCTACTCATAATGAAAAATTTGTGGAAGTGTTATATCTCACCTTATCTTCACTAATGCACTATTTGTAGCCAGATTCTCATCCATTATAATAAGAGCAATCAGATTTACAGAACATCATCACCCATTGACCCACTTCCATCATTAGGTATTTTATCTATTCATATATCCATTGGTCTAATTAAGATAAATTGGAATCTGTCGTAGTCCATTAGTTAAAAAATAACATGAGATATAACCTTCCTTCTCCCTGGTATGAAATATTACATGCACAAGTGGCTATGATATTTGTGGCTGAGCTTGATTTTGATAAAGCATTATCTTTACTATCAAACTTTTTTTGCCAAGATCCTTAATGATAATGCAGAGATCTCAATGGGGGGAGGGGAAGGAGGAAGTGAGAAATTTTCCTGCTAAATTAAAAAAGTTAGCTCTGAATTGTCATTTTAAGGACTTTTTAAACAATGTCCTGAGAGATCATTTCATTTGTGGAACAAACAACCACAATCTTGGGATTATGATATTGATCGATACTGATATTACATTTGAGTTTACAGCAATTCAGATCACTCTGTTAAATGAAAGTAATACCAGCATTAAGGTTTGGATCAGAAAATCAGAGTGTTTAAAGATTTTCCTGATTAGAATGAGCTTATATGATCTACTATTGATAAAAATATTGTTTGGTTATAGATGTGACAAACCAAAATAAACACACACCAAACGTCCACACCAGTATATATCTTGCAACCTTTTGTAAGTGTGTCAGTCATAAAGAAATTGCTTGTTTTATAAATAAAGAAGCAAGTCACTCATAAAAAAATGAAAGAATCCATTCCAAAAAGCTGGAAAGCAATGTAAAATCAATTAATATCTATACCTAGATAATTAAAGTGAAAGGCATTGATTCAGCTTTCAAATGCAAAATTATTATTAATAATATGCTAATAATAATAGAAGTGGATACAGGGTCTGCATTATTCATCATGTCAAAAAAGACATAAGATGTCATTAATAGAAAAAATAATCATTGCTTGCAACCCTATTGGCTATCAATGCAATTGAATATCATCCTTGAGTCAAACAAGAGTCAAAGTTATTATGCTTAATAAATATAAGGGATTTTTAACTCAGACATTCAAGCACCCTTCAATTATCCACACTATTTCATACAACTGACACAATGACCACACACATGTAAAAAAGATAAATAATCACCAATATACATATTTCATGTTAAACCAGCACTCATCAGTTGGTCCAGACTATCATCTCTCACACACACATATATAATCATTGATCAGTTTATATTAAGATAGCAAATCTTCACACTTTAATGGACAGGCTTCAATCTACTCCAACCTTCAACTTTTCAGCCATCCATATCATTGAAAATCTAATGATGGAAAATCCAAATCTCATCCTGATGCCAACATTATTGCCATACCCATGTTGACCTCAAGTCACTCTGACCCCTCATGTATAGGACCTTATCCATTTAAATACATCAAAGAGGAATGGGTAGAATACAAGCTTCATATGTAAACATTTGAAAACCAGGTACTCTTTACAAACTTGGAGCTTAATTGTAAATATAAGGGATTTGAACTCAGACTTTGAAGCACCCTTCAACTATTCACACTATCTCATACAACTGACACAATGACCACATGCATGTAGAGAAGATAATCACCAATATATGTATTTTATGCTAAACCAGCACTCATCAGTTGGTCCAGATTATCATCTCTCACACATATATATAATCATTGCTCAGTTTATATTAAGATAGCAAATCACACTTTAATGGACAGGTTTCAATCTACTCTAACCTTCAACTTTTCAGCCATCCATATCATTGAAAATCTGATATTGGAAAGTCCAAATCCCATGCTGATGCTATGATTATATATATGTGTGTGAGCAATGATTATATATATATGTGTGAGAGATGATAGTCTGGACCAACTGATGAGTGCTGGTTTAGCATGAAATACATATATTGGTGATTGTTTATCTTTTCTACATGTGTGTGGTCATTGTGTCAGTTGTATGAGATAGTGTGGATAGTTGAAGGATGCTTGAAAATCTGAGTTCAAATCCCTTATATTTACAACTAAGTTCCAGATTTGTGAAGAGTGCCTCATTTTCAAATATTTACATATCTCTAATAAAACAATTTATTTGCCTTTTACTCATATCTTCTGGTAAGTATAGCAACTTATTAGGCCATAAGTATTTTTAGTTATCTGGCCTTTACAGTGGCTAATATATACCAACTCACAAAAACGAAATCAAAAAGAATCTACTAAGGAGAGATTGATAATAAACTGGATTTGAAGCCTAAAATGCAGATAGCTGCTCAAGTCCTATACTATATGTTCAAGGGAATTACCAAATGGAAACCAGCAGTTGTGATCAAATTAAAAGGATTTCAAACAGTGATTGTTCAAATAACTGGTGAACAACATCACAGGCACAGAAATCAGCTATGATTATATTACTGTATGACCATTAAACCAATAGTAAAAAGAGGTTATATTCCATATAAATCAAGAGTGCCAATGTCACATAAAAAGGCAGGTTTTGAAGTCTTTCTTATTTAGAAATGTCTTTGCAAAATATTCACCGTATAAAGCTAAAAATATTGAAATGTATTCGAATGAATTGTTATTAAAGATTTTAATACGAGATATAAGAACAAAAATTTTAATAATAATATTGATCCTCCTGCTAATAAAAAAATATGGATATCAATACCAAGTAAATTTCATAAGGAAGATTTATAAAGGTATATGTGATATTGCATTTTACACATCTACATTAAACAAATTAATAAATAATTCTAAAAATAAAACTCATTTATAAATAAAAATTGTATCATTTATAAATGGATATGTAGATGTGGTTGTGGATATATAGGTGAATTGAGATGTACATTGGGAAAAAAGAACTAAAGAGCACTTGCTGTTGTTGAAAATAGTTCAGAAATCGAATCAAAATTGCAAAGTAGATAATAATGTTTCAGCATCCATTTTTCACGACCATAATTTATGTATTTATGGTTTTAACTTCAATTACAGCAACATTAAAATATTGCAAATTTAAAAAATAACAAAAGAAAAATAAAAGAAGCTATGCTAATATACAAATACAAACATGACTTAATTAACAGGCAGGCAGCAAATGTTAAGATCATGGAATTGTGGGAAGGTTAGCCTTTCAAAGTGTTAGTTGACAAAGACTACAAGGGTAGTTGAAAGTGCTACTAAGTGGATAAAATATCTGATTACTGTATTTATAAATATTCAATTATATAATTATGTATATTGCTTTGAAGAAGTATAGACATCAAATTATAATATTATTATATATAGTAAAAAATAATAAATTAAGTCATATATCATGTGACTTAACTTTAAAAGCTTATATTACAAATCTGATACAATGAGTATGCTAATAGCTCTAAACAAGCTTTTCTTACAAAGATTCAAGCATTTAAAATATCTAGAATTATCCCTATCCCAAAACTGGCTTTGAGCTGTTGGCTCTGCTCAGTGAGGTGCTAGGATATTCAGACACTAGATCTTGCAGCATTTTCCAGAAAAGCTTGTTTAGAGCTATTAGCATGCTCATTGTATTATATATATATATATATATGTGTGTGTGTGTGTCTTTTACATATGCAACCCGTGAAAATCTTTATATATATATCAGTGAAAATCTTATATATATATATATAAGAACATGGTATTAGTAAAGTAAATTTTAAAAAATTACTATGCATATTTTAAAACATTAAAGAAAAACTTTAATATTTAATAAAAATTCAGCTCTCTTTTTGAGATTAAAGAGATGTATGAAGACTAATAATCATTTATCTTTTCATTGAAAGACTATAATTATCAACACATACATTCTGAAAATATGACTGATGTTATATAAATATATTATAATAAAATAATATAAATATCAATATATAAGTGTTTACAAAATATATATTTTTTACAAAAAACTCTTTTTAGACACAATTTTTTGCCCTCTTCAATGTTAGACATTATCTGTTTTAACTGTTAAACTATTATTACATTCATAGTGATATCTATTGTTTTATCATAGAAAAAAAGTAATAATAAATAGATACAATAAAAAATGAATAAATTAAAAGTTACTTTTTATTGTATTCATTTTCATTTTTTTTTTATTATAAAACAATAGGTGACTTTATGTATGCAATAATATATTTTTAGTTAAAACAGATAAGATTGAAGAAGACATAAAATTGTGTGAAAAAAGCTTTTTTGAATAAATATATATGCAATTGCTGTTATTTATTGATATTTATATTATTTTATTATAAATTGATATAAAAAAACAGCATAATGGATTGTCTTTATTTCCATTTTTGATTATATATATTGTAACAGTCAGGTTTGTACATTTGCTCAACAGACTGAAAGTCCAAGCCAGAGAACAAAAGCTGACCAAGTCGGGATAGTAATACCCTATGTCTGATCATACCTTAACTCTCTCACTCATACTTGCAAGTCAACCCATTGTGAATGACATGCTGGAGGTTACACTCGATATCTTTTTGATCACGTTCCAGCAATAGCAAAGCAGTAAAACATGAGACATCCCCCCTATTATATATTAGATAACTTAACCAGTGATTCATAAGATAATGAGCAAGTAATGAGACTGATACAAATTTATATTTCATAAATTGAATATAACGTTTAATAAATACTGAAGCATAGCAAGTTGTGTATAGCTAGCTCACACGCAGGTGAGTGAACACTAGGGTTATAAAATATTACAAAGCATTGAGTGGATTCTCAGGGTTATAAAATAATATTACAAAGCAATGAGTGGGTCTCAGGGTTATCAAATAATATTACAAAGCAATGAGTGGATTCTCAAGGTTATAAAACAATATCCAAAGCAATGAGTGGATTCTCTAGGTTATAAAATAATATTACAAGTCAATGAGTGGATTCTCAGGGTTATAAAATAATATTACAAAGCAATGAGTGGGTTCTTTAGGTTATCAAATAATATTACAAAGCAATGAGTGGATTCTCAGGGTTATAAAATAATACTACAAAGCATTGAGTGGATTCTCAGAGTTATAAAATAATATTACAAAGCAATGAGTGGGTCTCTAGGTTATAAAATAATATTACAAAGCAATGAGGGGATTCTCTATGTTATAAAATAATATTACAAAGCAATATACTTATAATAAGCTTATGTCATCTTTCATGTTTTAATTCATGCTATGTTTTATATATTTGGAATCTGTTATAGTTAGCTAGAGTGATCGACTTATTGATAAATGATAGAGATTATATTATTATTAAGTTTAAGATTATATCGTTATTATTAAGTTTAGGATTATATTATTAATACTAAGTTTAAAATTATATAAATATATTCAAAATCATATTATAGACATTTGCGTGATATATAATGGTTATACAGATAAACGCATTAACTCAGACTCTAGTTCGGATCCAAGCCGAAGTTACTTTCTAGGGAAGTTGAACTGAGATGTGATGGCAGTGGAACGTCAGATTCTAATGCGTTAGAAACTAGAGTATCAGATAAGTGCGACTCGAATGCATTCTTAATTGGGTTTATTACCTAGTAAACGGTTCCCTAACCGATCTGCTTGCTATAATGGAAGAGGCCTTTTTATTAAGTGAATAGGAGAGTGGCTTATGAGCCCTTTGGAAACGCTTTGGTTCCGTTAAGTACGAGTAACTGTCACATTTGCCTAAACTTTCGAGGCGTGACTCGATGAAATACGAAGAAATGTCGCAGTTGCCTAAACTTTCGAGGCGTGACTGGACGTGGAACAATCTTGAGATGGGCCATTATAGACATAGCAAGTAGATATGCATATTTATGCAAATTAGCAATACATTCGCAACGCTAAATTAATATTTTATAAATTAATTACGCCAAAATCTTAGCTTCTTCAGTGCTACTACTACCGGTTAGTTCATAAATGAGCTTATTAAATTATATGATAAAGGAGATAATGAGAATCTGATTTAAGGTTTTTCTGCATAGCTATTTATTCTCTAATTAAACGAACTTAAGATTTTTTTAGAGCTGGGAACATTAATTATATGTAGTATAATCTACATCTAATATCAAACTGATTTTTAAATAATAAAATAAGAGTTATAAAATAGCTCACGCAAATTATTGATTTTTAAATAAATTACTCATCTTAAATAATTCGTCAAAATAGACCTTACTAATAATGTAAAATGTTTTGAATAGCGAATGCAAACCTACATTTTAAATAGCTTGCATAAAATATACTTTTTCAAATAACTGGCAAAATACATATTTTAAATCACTTACGCAAATATAATTCTTAAATAATCTGGGCAAAATCTGCGTTTTAAATAACATACGCAATATATACGTTTTAACTAACTTTAGCAAACCTTTTTATTTTAGATAACTTGAGAAAAGATGCGTTTTAAATAATATACGCAAATATACATTTTAACTAACTTTAGCAAAACATTTCCATTTTCAATAACTTGAGAAAAAGATGCATTATAAATATCGATTCACTCTAGCATAAATAAGTTTTATTTCAGAAAGGAGTTTTGGCTATATTCTTTATATCGCAATACTCTGATATACTAAAAGTGATTACTCACTCCCCTCCCCCCGATAATTTATTAACACACAAGACTCCGTTCTGATAAAAACACAGCATAAATTAATAAACATGAACTTAAAACTATAGATAGATGACATAAGAATAAATTGCATAAACAATCAATAAGATTTATAATTTAGAAATTAATTTCTTGCATGGTTTTATAGAAACTAGATGTTTAGGATTATTTAAAATTATTAATGATCAAGCAAGAATTTGGAGAGTGTTCTAAGATTTAAACAAATTTAAGATAAACATTTTAAGATAAACATTTTAATTGAACATTTAGAAAATATAATTAATTATGTGATTTAGTTAGCTAGCTTTCATTTAGGGTACGTTTTAGTTATGAAATTTAATATTTGGTAGAAAGGATTTACCGGAAAGTCTTTAAGGCATGGTTCATTACGCTTCTCTTTATATTCAGTCAGGTCGGGCTTCTCTGAGGTTTTAGTCTGGATGTAGCTTCGCAAATTTATCTCTGTGGCAGCTTTCCCCATTTCTCTGGTCAGGAACTCTCTGGTCTCTCGGGTACAGCTTCTTTCTTACTGTGATGGGCATGGTGGAGGTTTTCTCTCATAGGTAGCCGCTCGTGGAAGAGCAAACGGCTGTCTCTTTGTCTCTAGCCCACTGTCATCTTTGGAGCAGCTTGGATGGTAGCTTTTTAAGATTTAGCTTTCTTCAACGGCAGGAACAGTTTTCTTATTTAACTTCAGCTCTGGTCTTCGGAAATAATTTCAGCAGCAAGCACAATTTTCACAGCAACAGCAAAAATTAACACGGATGATGATGGATGGATGGAAGAGGTTTTTGGTGGCTATTTGGGCCCCTTTTTATGCTATATTTTTGACAGTAGTTACCTCCTACTTTGAGTCATGCCACATTACAAGATGACTAGTTTCGAACTAGCCTTTAACCAAATATCCAGTTAGTAAAATATTTAGTATATCTAAATCTGGACTTGGTAAGACTCTATTGTTTTAATTGACGTCATGGTTAAAAGATATATTTTCAAGAGAATGGTCACAAGCAATTTGTAAAGATTTTTGTATAGATTTATGCCTGACTGAATATTATAATTGGTCTTGGTTATAATTTTTAAATAGGTCAAATTTTAGCCAAAGATTTATTTTTAGAACGAAGTGTTAAAACTGATAAAACTTTCTGCTTGTAATTTTAAGCAAACAAACGAATGGAAAATTATCTGACTTTGAAATTAGTTAAAATGAATACTGACTTAAATAATTATTTAGAAAGAATATTGAAAAATAAGTAATATTATAATTTTAACTTATATGCTGCTATATAGATAAATTTTAATTATACAGTTATGTTTATTTCAGTTTTAACAAATCTAACGGAATAGGGATATGCTCGTATATAAATATTTGAGACTGTAATTTTATATTAATAGGACGATTATATACGCACATACTCACAATATTATAAACCCAAAGTTTTTAAAATTTAAGAAATACACGCCATCTGAGTACAACAAATATATACTATTATCGAAGATAATAGGTGAAACAGATGTAAACCGTTTCAATATATACATCATTAAAAACTGACTATCCCAATATCAATAACAATAAAAAATTTCAAACTATTGTCAAGACAACCACTTTTTAACAATAAAAGTGGAATCCCTTTATATATATATATATTTAAATACATGTATATTGTCTGTACTAAACTTCATGTAATTAAAAGGGTCTTGAACTCAGACTTTCAAACTTCCCACAGTTATCCAATCCATCCTATAAAACTGATGCACATGACTCCATACATGTAAAAAAGATAAATGATCTCCAATATACATATTTCATGCAGAACCAGCACTCATCATTTGGTCCAGATCATCATCTTCCACACATATATACAACCACTGCTCAGTTTATATTAAAATAAAAATCTTCAAACTTTAATGGACAAGCTTCAATCTTCTCCACTCTCCAACTCTTCAGCCATCCATATCATTGAAAATTCAAGGATGAAATGCTGATGAGTGCTGGTTCAGCATGAAATATGTATATTGGAGATCATTTATCTTTTTCACATGTACGTGATCATGTATATCAGTTGTATAAGATAGATTGAATAGCTGTTGGAAGTTTAAATGTATTAGTTTAAGTCCCTTATAATTACAGTAAGTTTAGTATAGACAATATGCATGTATTTAAATATTACATATTCAGCCTGTTTTCTGCCCATTCCCCTTCTGTACAATTAAATAGAGATATTAAAATCCTAGGTTTGAGGAGTCAAATTGACTTAAGAACAACGTGGGTATGACAATAATATTGAGTTCAGCAAGGGCTTTGAACATTTCATCCTCAGATTTTCAATGGTATGAATGGCTGAAGACTTGGAAAGTGAAGAAGATTGAAGTTTGTCCATTAAAGTTTGAAGATTTGTTATCTTAATATAAACTGAACAGGGATTATATATATATATGGAATATGGTGATCTGGACCAACTGATGAGTGCTGGTTTAGCATGAAATACTGTATTGGAGATCATTTATCCTTTTCACATGTATGTGGCCATGTGTATCAGTTGTATAGAATGGATTGGATAGTTGCGGGGGATTTGAAAGTCTAAATTCAAATCCCTTATAATATTTATACTGAAACATCTAATCTACACACAGCTATGATTATTAAGCCATAGAGCTTTGAAAGTGCTAAGCTTTAAATAAATTTAATAATATATATAACTTCTTTACGAGCGTTATAAGCGCATAATTATTGATATTATATAATTTATGAGAAGTTTATGAACAAATTTTCATTACAGAAATATGAATAGATTTCAAGAGAGATATATTTTACAAACTGGAATTATGACGCGAAAATTACAACAGAGACTCGAATTTTTAAATAAATTGAAACAATTTAACATTTTCTCTAACTGCTGCTTAATTAAAATCAACCGATCAATATATAACTACGACAAGATTTTATATAACTGACGTAAACAACTGCTCAGCTATATAATAAAAAGTTGCAAGAGTGCACTAAAGAAAAATAGGAAAAGATGGCGGCACATCTCCACGCATATAGCTATACCACAATGGATACAAAATAAATGCGAATGAAATGAAAGAAAACATGGCATGCGATTTGAACGTAAAATAATGTTCCTCGCAAAGAAACAGCATATAAATCTTAATATAGCAACTAATGAAACATTTGTCAACAGAACTAATATTAATCCTTCAGCAGTGATAAAGAAAGTGTTAACACTTGGGCCAAGATTTGTAGGTGGCCTATGGAAGCTTCCTAAACTCGAACTTCTAGCCGATACAGAAGCGAGTTTAATTAATAACACTCACAGAGATGATATAATCTCTCAAATAACGAAAACCATTAGAAATAAACACATGAGGGCAGAAAATAATGAATGGAGAAATAGTATTGTTAAAACCAGACAATTTTTCGAATCCAACAACTTGAAATACATTAAAGAAGATAAAGAAAAGAGGTTTGTCATTATGAACAATGAAGAATACCACGAGAAAATGTCAAACCAAATTCTGAACTTGAGGTTTGAAGAAGAGGCAAATTTCAACTTGAGACTAAATAGAGATAAATTCATCTCCACAATACTCAGGATTCATAAGGACAAAGGCATGATCAGAGCAGAATATTACCATATATATATATACATCTGCCACCACACCTACCAGATTGTTTGGAAATGCTAAAGTTCACAAGGAAGGAACACCACTTCACCTTATGTTAGACTTTGGTGGAGTGCACTACCAAGAAACTGCAAAACTAATTAACCACTGGTTGGTTGACACTATAGGATTTGCTGATTATGCTATTGCATCATCATTTGAGTTAGTGGACAAAATATGAGATATACAAATAGATCAAGAGTGTGAAATGGCAGCTCTAGATGTGAAAGAGCTATATGGATCAGTGGACAGAAAGCACTCAATAGATATAGTCAAAACAGAATTAATTAATAAACAATGCTCAGATGGTAAATTTAACTTTATTGTGGCCTTTTTGGAATGGATGAATGAAAATATCCACACTATTTTTGAAAAAAATGGTATAAAATGAAGCAGGGGTGGCCAATGGGCCTAGCCATTAGTGGCATAATGTCCAGCATCTTCTGAAACTACTATGAGAAACAAGTAATACCAATTATACAAGCAGATAAACCCACAATGATATATCTTAGATATGTGGACAATGTGTTTATTGCTGCTAAAAGGAGAACAATCTTAAACATCACCAAAGAATTACAAACTCACACTAAATACCACATGGGAAAATGATCAACACCATCTAAAATATCTGGACCTAGACATACAAAGAGAAGATAAACAATTAATGTACCACATGACCATCAAACCCCTAGAAATTAGAGGATACATGCATGAGAGTGCAATAGTTCCCAGCTCACATAAATATGCTGGACTGAATTCATTTCTACATAGAAATGGTTACTTATGTAAAATTCAGACAAAAAAGATAACATATTAAAATACATTAGAGAACTAATATCTGTTGGCTACAAATATAGACACATAATTAAAAGAATAGCACAGTTCCAAGCAAAAATAAACCAGCAAGGCAGAATCAGAGATAATAAACCATACATACCCAACATTGACAAACATGTAACTAAAACATTATCAAAAGAATTTATTATTGGTTTCCACACTCCAGCCAACACCAATAGACTAATAAACAATTCAAAAGATAAACTTGATCCCAAACTAACATCTCAAGTGGTGTACCAGATACAATGCCCTCAGGCTGGATGCAGAGCCTCATATTATGGGGAAACAAAAACTACCATTACAAACAGAGCATCCCAGCACATATATATGTATAAAAGGACACTGAACAACAAGGAGACTATATCAGCATTCGTGGAACATGAAAAAGCTACTGGACACAGATTTGAACCCACCAACCCCAGAATAGTGTACAAAGAAAGTAACAACCATAGGCGCAAAATAAAGGAAGCATATTTCATAAATAATGACACCCAATCAATCAATAGAAAAGACACCTGTTTTGCCATTTCAAAAAGGTGGACAAACTAATTCAAACAATATTTTAAATGCTGAAACATCTAATTAACACAAATTTGAATACCCCCCCTCATCACTATCTACTGCACACAGCTATTATTATGAAGCCATAGAGCTTTGAAAGCGCTAAGCTTTAAATAAATTTAATAATATATATAACTTCTTTACGAGTGTTATAAGCACATAATTATTGATATTATAATATATATATATATATATTGTGCCGGTCAGATTTGTATGTTCACGTAACAAGATCTAGCATCTAGGCAAAAGTACCTCTAATCCAATCATGCACAAGATACACAGGTCAGGAGCA